>JAOPUA010000091.1:962178-976236 GCA_027122455.1 Trisopterus luscus
TTTGCTACGTTTATCACTTCAGGATTCCTGATGGACAGGTTGGTTGCTTTTAGTAAGCAGAGAACCATTCTGCTAGTTAAGACAGTTCCGAGTGAAGTCGTGCGGTCCCTGCTACAAGATTGATTGTAGCGCTATCCTATTGCGTGCAGAGGGAATTTGAAAGACAACCGTTTATCCCACCCCTTAGATTGAGCCGTGCGATTGGAGTGTTTCCAGACACAAAATCTTGATGTGGGTCTGGCTTGCCAGGCTATCATTCTGCTCCAGCCATTGCCAATTTAGCCCACAATGATATGATTTTGCTTGTTCTCTACCTGGTAGGCAACTTTAAACTCCCTAACCCAATGTTATTGACCAACCCATTAACATCAAGATGGACTCCTATGATCTTGAGTCCAATACAAAAGTTGTTTTTTGTCTAATACAAAATCCACATTTTTGCAATCAGGGCATGGCATCGAAATGGGTGTTGCTTGTGACTAAAATTACCACAGTTAATAGCGGGAATGTAGTTGGGCACTGAAGTTCCAACTGGTCAAGTAAGATGAAGTCCATTGACAAAACAACATGGCCGCCAGAGGCTAAAAATCATCAACATTTAATTTTAAGGAAGGGTTAAATTAACCCAATCATCATCAAACTTGGTGGAGTCAAAGGCACTTGGATCAAGATGAACGTCTCCAAATTATATCCCGATAGGGGGAGCTATAACCATGAACTGAAAATGCATATATTGGACGGTCATATTTCCTGACCCCTTTCACCTACAGTCATGAAATCTTGCAGACATTTGTATCTCCTCATGTTGAGCAAATGCTCCTCGGAAACCCAGAACATGGCGGCTGGACTTCCAAATGAGCCCAATCAATGTTAGGTGATTAAAGGCGGGGTTGACTTCTGTCAATCATCACCAAACTTGGTGTACTTAAAGAAGCATAGGTCAATCTTAACCTGGCTAAAGTTCATTCAAATAGGACCATAGGGGGCGCTACAGCAATTAATTTAAAACTTGAAATACATAACTTGACTTACGGTCATGAAACTTTGTTGGCCCATCACCAGTTCCAAGCTGAGGCTATTCCAGCGTTGTCAACCGTATGCAAACAAAAAAGGTCTTAATTGTCTTTGTCAGGGTCTTGATGGTCTATCAGGGTCTTCATGGTCTGTCAGGGTCTTAATGGTCTATCAGGGTCTTCATGGTCTGCGTCAGGGTCTTAATGGTCTGTCAGGGTCTTAATGGTCTGTCTGTCTTATTGGTCGGCTTTATGCTTGGCAACCGTAAAATGCTGCAGGATAGTCAGACAGGCGGGGATCAGGAACCGGCAGAAGAGTCAGACAGGCAGGGATCAGAGAGCAGGCAGGATAGTCAGACAGAAGGGGATCAGAGATCAGGCAGGATCGGTGGTAGGTCAGGATTTGAATCACGGGAAAGCACTGTGAAACACAAGAGACAATCTGGCAGGGAATGTTTGGGAGGAAAGGACTGATATAGGGGAAACACAGGTGAAGGTGTTTGGGTTAATTGGGAGTGATCAGGGTGGCAGGCAGGTGAATGAGAAAACCAGGGGCAGATCATGACAATAGGGCCCTTTGTCTCACACTTGCGTGGAGTTGAAGAAGCTTTCAGAAGGGGATAAGTGCATTTCTATAGTGGCCAGTCTACATGCTGTTCATTCCAAACCTTTACTGGCACTTAGTTTACTAGTGCTGGCGAGAGAGTTTGTGTTCACTGAAAATATAAAAATACGGGCTTGCAGTTCAGAATAACATAATACACATACAATTATCTTAAAAACTGTCAGACCATGTAACTTTCCATAGTTCCTTTTCAAAAATGTATATTCCTTTTTCTGAATTGTGCAAAAATATTTCTCTTTTCAAAGGGAAATATTGAATGATGAAAAGTTGTAAATGAAAGGGGCTACACCATTAAAAAATATTATATATCGTGTGTATATAGCATATCTTGGACATAATTGTTGCTGTCAATTGTAGTTGAGAAGCTGATAGAAAAATAAAATGTTTTGTTTATCATCACTGATGCAAAAATAAATTAATGCGCCAGTCATTACAGCTGGAGCCAAAAAACTGTTAAATTAATGTTGACAAAGTGAAAGTAAAGTCAGTGTTGTACAGCAGATGCAGAGTAGACTATTTAGATATGATTGGTAATCAATAACAATATCTTATGGTCCCTTTTCTTCACCCTTTCTTTTGTAGCCTCTTCTACATACTGCACCTCACCACCCTCCCAAGAGCAAATTATATGATATAAAGTAATCTAAGATTTATTTAGTGATGATGTTGTCTCTGATGCTAAATATCCTTTTGTTACATCTGGCTATGTTTCTTTTTCTATCTGCTGTACTCCAGAATTTTTCATTTGAAGAATATACATGTCATAGGATATGATTTTAATGATCTACTATTGAACTATTGAAATCATTATTGATCAGCATTGAAAACAGATATGTCCAGGTTATTTTATGCTATGAGCAGGTTCAAATATTACCACTTACCCCTTAAATGTGTATTTGTCTAAGCATGTAGGCTATGCTGTCGCATGAATAAATATACATTACAATAGCTATAGATTATATAGATATAAGTAATGAAATTATTTGTTTATTAATACAGCCTAGTTTGAATAAACATACATTACAATAGCAATAGATTATATAGCTATAAGGAATGAAATATTTGTTTGTTAATACAGCCTAGACCTAAATATAATTTTTTTTACTGATGGGATCATACATAATCCATGGCCTACAGGAGAAAAACATTTTGAAGGTGCAGTGTGTAAGATTTAGCAGTTGGCATCTTGTGGTGAGGTTGCAGATTGCAACCAAATTAATTCTTCTAACCCTCTTCTAACCTCCCCAAATGACAGCATCGAGTAGCCATGTGTCAAATGATGACATTCCTTGATAGATGCATAGTTTATTGAGTCTGTAAAGCTACGGGTCATGCCGATTGGACAGGTTTATCACAGGCTTGGGAAAGTCACGAATACCAGATTCCTTTTTTTGATCAGATCATTTGATTTAATAATTGCTGTTGGGAATTATCACAATTATTATGACAAAATTATTATAAATTAAATGGCCTACCCTTACCATCAACTAATATTAGTGTTCTCATTCTTTGTGACATGACTGCATAAAATTTTAATGAACGCATGAACAAACATGTTGAACACCCTATGAATGCCAAAGCTCGCTCTCTAATGCATCATTCAGCCTCGGGGGTCTGCCTTGTCCGATAAAGGACCAATGGCTAAGCTTCATGACTAATTAAAGATCCATCACACTAACTTCAAATATTAAAGTAAAGATCCTTCTTAACATATTGATTATTGTTATGAAGAATCAAAACACAAAACATTTAATTAGCTTTGTCCTTTATGAATGAATAAAAAGTATAATATGTCCCATATAACCAATAAAATGTTTGTTTAATTTAAGTGATCACCATAAAATATCTATTTTTCATTCAGTTGATCAAAGTCAAATTTACAGCATCTCCTGCATTACAGAGCAATGTAAAAAATCACATGTAGTGGCAACAAGCAGTAGACATTAAAGCACTATTATTAATAACAACACTCAATTATCAAACACGAGAGTAATCATAATATTTGTCGTTTACAATCTAAAATCATTATAAAAGGTAATAAAGCTGGAATGGAGACTAACTCCTCCAGGCCGAGGTCATCCTGGAGCCTAGCCAACTACTCTGTATATCATAGCCAAACGCTGTCTTTGCCAAAATCCTAAGGCGCCCGTGGGACTCTGAAAGACACTGAATGTTGTGACCTTGCTTTACATCTATTGACCAACCTGGGAAGCAGTAAAAAAAAAAAAAAACAGAGATAGGTGGGGAGTTTACCCCAAACAGCTTTGCAACCAACATGGGTCAATGGTACTGCTGTGAGGTAGGATCATTGCTACGGATGACCTGTTCCAATATCTCCTCAATGACGTTCCACTCGTAGTTCACGTGCTGCACAAGGCCTGAATTTTGTTTTTGATCTCGGTCAACTCGGTCACACTGTTTAAGAGTTGACAAGAGAGAAATATAATAATACATATTGTGTGTCATTTTAATTAGATGCATTTTATTGTATTATATTTTATGTAGATGAGAAGGAGAGAGAGACTGACCGTGCCTTGGTCTTTTCATACTCCTCAGAAATGCTGGCTTTCTCCCCCTCCAACTGCTCCACCTAATGGGGAATCTCATGGTGTTTGATGTTCTAACAACTAACGTAGATGTGTTGAATTTATTTGTATGAAACTCCATCGTGGTTGCGGTCTCAAAGGTTTTCACAGTTAACAGTCAACATTTCCACTCAAACACATTCCATTGCAGCATTATTTTCCTACCCTCAAATATTTTATTGTCAGGTACACTGAGAAACTGACGACTAAGCTGGGCACTGAAAAGCTTAAGAAATGGCGAAATCCAACTTACTAAATCCAAAAGGCGTACCTTTAAGTGCAGGTCATCTATTTGCTCCGCCAGATCCTTGTTTTCTTGCTTTAGGCTTCTAACGGCCTCCAGTAACTCTGTTTCTCTGCTTATCACAACGTTCTCACGAGTTGGTGCCGTAGAGCTTCTGAGGTTCATGTGCCTATCTAACCCTCCTTCGTCACCATTACGCCTTGGTCTCTTTGTGCCTTGAGGGGGGTTTTGACAGAGAGAATACACCTCTTATTACCGGATGACTGCTGCTAGTGGACACACTGCATGCTAGAGAAATATTATTTGAAATATTGTACCAGCTGTTACTCCTAAACAAAACAAAGAACAGAAGGTGAAGAAAACAGGTGGTTAAAATAAACCCAGATAATTACCAGAAGTGCCCTCTCCTGAGGTCTGTGGTGTGTTCGTGGGGGAGTCGTGTTGTCATGATCAAAAGACGGTTTCAGTACTTAATTAACTTAACTCAGTACATAATTATCATAGCAGCACTATTCACATGTAATATAATTCAATACATAAAGTATAATTCGTTTTTGTGTTAATGTCAGGCAAACCTAGAAGTATTAAAAATGATTATTAGTATTAAAAAAACAGTATTAAAAATAAACAGTATTAAAAATATGATTTTTGGCTACCTAAACTTATTCATCATTTAGAGCTTTTATGACATTAGCATGTAATGAACATTTTCAATCTTTAATGATAAAAAATAGAATGAAGCATTTTAATTCATATTTGATGTACAATTTATAGTACTTAAAAATAATATTACATATTATTTCTTTACCTCTTGTAATTCATCATTGTTATCACTCGTCTCGTCACTGTCAACATAAACAATTGTCAGAAATGCCAAGGTCAGTCAATGACCAGTTTTCTGTATGTTCCTATAAGACTACATACAGGTACCTGTACCGTACTATTCTTAATGGAGGCAGTGCTGATAACTTTGGATTTTAACCGGGAAAAGTCAAGTTTGTCTTGATAAAACCACAAGTACCACGGTATGTGGCTGCAAGATTGGATAAAGTTAAAACAGTTAACATGAGATACATTTAGCGGTAGCCATTAAAGATCTTGGACTATGAGAACAAAAGCACTCAAAACTCTGTGATTGTGACTCACGCCGTTTCCTCAATGGGTACATTATCGCTGGGGTTGTTCTTTCTTTTGCGACTGAAATTGTTTAACTTGCCTGCCACACTTTGGATAGTGTTCCTGTAAACCCCAAAAAATATTGTCAGACTTGTATCTTGATAAGAGGGACCCTGTAGTGGTTCTATTTTATGTAGGCTAAGCCATCTAGGCTTCGCCTTATGGGCTTGTCCCTAGAACGCACTCACATGCACTAAAGATTTCAGCAATCCACCAATCAACGTGGGCACCGCCCACATTTCCCACGGTACCGTGTATATAATGTGGCGCACTGTAGCATCGTCTCTTTTCTTTCAGCAGTTGCTTGAACCATCTACCTAGACTACTACTTCAACCATCTACGATGAAGAAATCCAGCATCTGCGTGACGGAGCCCACAGAGGTACGGCCCCTTCACAGCCTCTGCACCTCCTGCCCGGGCGCTTCCCCCAAGGCCGACCTCTTGTGGCAGTCCCCACTTAGACAAATGGCCGTTAAATCATGACATTGTCAGGTTCTGAACTGCTCAGGTGGACATTTTTGCGTTCAGAGAACCCCCCCACTGCAGTTCGTGCTTCTCTGTGCCATGAGGATCTCCCCCTGTTTAGAGTGGAGGCCACGGCGCACACCTTGGCTGCGGGCTCTCTTTTGTGCGTTTCCGCACTTAATTTTGCGGGGATTAAGAGACTAAGAGCAGATAACTAGCTAACCACCACCTAAACACAGTATGATAACTGTAAAAAACTAATTCATGATTTTGATATGCTGGTTTGTTCCCCATGACAGTACAGGCCTTACCTGTAAGCTCTGGTGTCATCAAAGTCCTGTTTGTTGTGAGTCGGTTTCAGATAATTACACTCAATCAAACCAATGACTCCAATGCTTTTTCTTTGTTTACCCTGTTAGGAGCACATACACCCAAGTTAGATGTAAGAAATAATACAAAGGCACAGATAAAAATATCGCACACACTCACTTTTATCTGACAGCCGACACGATGATACGACTTGATGAGTCGGTTCTTGTGGTACATCATCAGGCCATAATGCTCCTGGCTGTTGTTGTACCCAAAGATGATGGGGATTTGTTCTCTCTAGAACGGGACTTAAGGAAGACTCTGGAACTGGAAGAGTGCGATTCTTCACAGAATAAAAAAACATTTCATGCATGAATGAACCAAACACACACACACACACAGACTGTTGTGATGATCCGTCTCTCTGATGCATGTTGTAATGTCTGGTGACACGTGGCTCAGTGGTTAGCTCTGGTACCTCACAGCCAGAAGGTCCTGGGTTCGAGGCCATTGCCATCAGGATGTTTTTCCACTGCCTCCACCTGGGAGCTCTGGTTTCCCCCACTCCATAACACATAACCACAGAACACCTAGCCGTCCCTTAACAAAGACAAGCCTGCTATAAACTGGAGTTGAAGAAAGGGATACCACAACGTTGGGTTTGTAGCTGTACGAGGTGTCTTTATATTCAAGGCTCTCTGAGATTGGATGAGCGTCCACATTCTGTCCTTGAATGTAGATCTGCATAGAAGGCTTCAAGTAGAGGATGCTGCAGTATGCCTACGTTTAGTATAGATAAAAAACGAAATACAACCTCAGACACACAAGAATAAAGAAAATAAAATAACTACATCTAGCCGCCTCTTAAGGATCTTAATTGTATTTATCAATAAATACTTTTGATTTATTTGGTCTTTGCAAAGTGCTGAAAGGTTTTCTTATGAATCCCCATGTCTGAAATGTTCAAAATGATAACATTAACATTATTGTTTTAGAAATACGGTCATCTTATTATCTTCATCACAGTTAATGCTGCATCATGAAGGTCTGATCCCTTACTCTGCATTCAGTATGTGGGTCTTCCCCCAGCGCTACATGGTGTTTATGTGTACCATGCTATCAGCTGAAGTCGCTACTACTTACACGCAAGGAATTACTCGCAGGGACTGAAGTGTCTGAAGTGTCTGAGTCATCACAGGGAATGCAGATATCATTCTCTGTGGTGAAAACCAACTCCATATCCCGTTCAGATGAACTATCAGATGAACTCCTTGTAAAGACATAAAGATAGCAGATATTTTGAGATATTTCAGATATTTCAGGACTCAATAGTTCTATTTGAGCTGCAAACATTCTAAAACATTTATGTTGTGTCTGTCCCGACCATAGACTGTTAAATGTCCTGACGCGCAGTGTTCTGTGGACTTAAAGCATTAATAACAATCTTTCCTAAGTCTAGTAACCATGAGGATGAACCCAGACCTGCGGAGGTTCCAGATGATGATCTTGGTCCCGGTGGTGGACTCCATAGCTTGGAGCTCAGTGAGCAGCTGCTCCTCAGTGTTGAAGGGTGAGTGTTTCAGTATGTCCCTCAGACTGGCCTTGTTCTCCTTCATCTTACTGAGTAGTCACTCAGGTCAAGGAAGTTCTTATTAGGCTTGTAACCGATATTGTCCTCTCCTTCGACTGATCAGACCCCTTTAACATCAGTGTCGTAGCAGGGGAAACCAGATCCATGATGAACAATATTATTACATTATGAACCATTTTTCATGTTGGAAAGCCACTGCAAGGTTAGGTCTAGCTACTTCTCTAGCTTGAGCTAAACTTGGGCACAATGATATTATATATGCAGCATATGGAACCAATAACAATTATAATCAGATAATAAATTAATAATAATAATAACATCCTCTTAAAAAGGTCCTAGCCAAGGAACCAGATATGGCTTGATTAACATATCCAGAGTAATTTACTTCATGATAACAGTGATCCACAACACACAACAGCAATGACCAGGAACACAGTGTCAACCTATTTGACATGCTCAAAAGGATATTCTTCTTGGCTTCCTGTTTATTAAAGCTGATGATAGGCACACAAATGTGCTCGGCTTTAATCTTCCGCAGGTAAGTCTGTGACAGCATGCCAACACACCATTGGCCATTCATTGATTTGGATAAAACAATGGCATCCCGGCCCAGACGCATTGAGCCAGACTTGAAACCGTTGCCATACATTCCAACGGGATGTTTGCCGTTCAGATGTTTTTTGTTGCTAAATCCAAAGCTATAAGGGAGGGGAGAAATACATTACATACAAATCTTCACAGCACTGTCATGAATAAACTGAATTCCCTGATATTCTAAATAATCATCAATATTGTATATTGTTAACTATCACCTGAGCATCTTTTGCATCAAATCACGGCTGAGTCCGTTTCCGTCGTCCCTGAAGGTGAGACACTCCTTGTCTTTGATCTGGGTAATATCGATCCATATCTGTTTGGCATTGACATCATATGCGTTGTCTACGGGGAGGATTAAGGAAAATACAATAAAAACATTCAACCAAGTCTCTACATATACTAACAAAATGACTGCTATTTTAAGTTAAAAACAAGAATCTCTGCATTTGTGAAGGTGTATGGTAAAACATTTGGCCTTTTATCAGTTGTCAAGTGAATTTCAAGTTCCAGAAAACTTAATACACACAAAAAAACAGAAACTGTTACTAATGTAGGCTACCACATAAACCGAAACAGGTGGGCTCACCTATGAGTTCAGCAATAGCACTGAAGGGCCCGGTGTGGCTGGTCGAGTTGGCGTAGAGATACTTTATGCTAAGCTGAAATGGGAACGTCCATTACTGATTACACAACAGTGGTGATTCACACAAAAATAACTTCAAGGGAATGGACATTTATCAGAATCAAATATATGACATCAATATTCATGGTTGACTCCGACACGCTATACACATCTGTCTGCAACTATATCTATCCCAACTCATATCCAAACCAACACAGCCAAACATGAGAAACCCTGATGAATATACGCTGTTGGACCTCATTCTTACCAACAAACCCCCAACTATTCTGCCTACTGTGTCTACTCTCTGGATATCAGTGACCACTGCCCAATAGTCTGCATCAGAAATACTAAACCATTACTATAGCACACAAAAAAAAACTTACATACTTTCTTATATGATTTTCAGAATTTGAGAGTTGAATGAACCTCCTCTATGCCAGATCCCGACTCCCCTCAAAACCCATGGTGTTCATGGGAGATGGCTCTAGCTCCTCACTATAGAAACAAACTCTTGTGTACTGCACACACTACTGGAACTCCAGGAGACAAGCAGACTTCCAGAAGGCAGAATACAGGATGTCTTTAGTAGTATGGATAGGAAGGCTATATCTACTAGCTAGTGTCAGATTTTGGAAAACAGTCAGTACGTTTAATTGCACAGCTTAATCTGATTAAAGCCATAGTTCGACTCTGCCCCTCAATTGGACAACGGCAATTGCCTGAGTATACATGGCGGTGAGAAAATCATTTAATTGGCCGAAACATGTCATGCCCCGATACGATAGGCGGCGCTGTACCCATTTCAACTAGTTGTATAAGAGCTACCGGCTGACGTCTTTACAACACCAGCAGGAACAAACTCAGGCGGCGTTCGGGAAAGATGTTTTCAGTAGACAGCGGTCAGTTCGGCTCCATGTCATTTCTCCAACGCTCCACTGTTCTGACCTCTCAATAACCCGAAAAATTCCCATTGGGAAACACCCGACAGCCCACTAGTCCGACGTCCCTATATTTAAAAATAAAATAACCCCTGCTCCAACATCCCATTGTTATGACCGGCTTTTGTGGATCCCCTCTGCAGCGGAGCCTGCTAGAACAACAAGTCATCTAAACACGTTGAGAGAAATATTTGAAAATCAGATCCTCCACACTTCTCCCACGTCTTAGTGCAGCTGTTATAACGACATCACTTGTACATCATAAACTTGACATTCTCAACTGGTAAGATTCCACCATCTTGGAAACAGCCCAGATTGTCCCTCCACATAAGGGTGGTGATACCAAAGATCTCAATAATTATTGGCCTTTATTAAACTATATACTGAACTATAAACTGTATATCAAAAATGATTGATAAACTCACTGACTCCGTGCCTTAAGTAAGGGATAATGAATAGAACTCCGGTCATTTTCGGGAAATAAGCCCCGACAGGGCAAACTGGACGACGACGCGAAGCGGAGGTGTCTTGCTTCGTCCTGAAGGGGCTTATTTTCGATAATGACCAGCAACGTTCTATACATTATCCCGTTTATTACGCGGCTGCTTACTTTACAATTTAAATTACAATTTATTTGTTACCAGCATTTGTTGTGTTGATCAGCAGAGACATAGTCCGCCAAAGACGTTGATGTCTCTTAGCAACCGAATTCGCTGGGATAAGTTACCGTACTTGCGGAATGATACGAAAGACGTGAAAAAATCCACTTTCCTTGACAGTGGTCATTATATGCTTAGCAACGGTCATTATCGAAAAATAATTCACCACCAAGTAGGGAAGGCCCATGCAAGTGAACGGAGCGTTTCACAGCATTGAGTAGAGCCGTGTAATAATCAAGGTTAATGTTCTCCAGCCTCAAAAGTCATGCTTCAGAACTAGACATATACAGTATTATTACTTACCAGGATATTAAGCAACATTGTCCTGAACTCTATATGACTTTTCTAAAGCTTTTGACACAGTTGCGCATAATAGTCTGTTAAATAAGTAACCTGTTTTATTATAAGCATTACTATTCAAATTGCCTAAATATCTGACATCCCAAAGTAAGATACCCAAATAAGATTGAATCCACATTTCTAATGACTGCATGGCAAGATTTGGGTATGAACCTCATTTCAGGAATGAGCTACTGTGAAATTGGAAACTAATACGTTTGAGGGACTTTAAAGCCTGGTTTTGTTTTAATACAGAGAAACGGAAAAAGGACCCATTTATCGTGTATTCACGAGATTGACGTTGGTCAGACCCCTCTGCGTGACTTTGAAATAAGAATAAGAATGTAATAAATGCTAGCATATCTTTGACCTAATTGTTGTTGTAAATTGTAATTGAGATGTTGATGGAAAAAAAAATTGATGATGGACCTCTCATCGATGATAGGAGAGCTGTTGGCACTAAGTTGCATGGGAACAAAGTAGCTCTAAAATGGAAATAGGTCACAACAAACGTGTTGTCAAAAAGTTTATTTGTCTGTCATCTATGTTTCTGTTTATCATTCAAAAATAGAAAGAAACAATTTGCTGCTAGGCTAAAACTTTGCGGATGAGGGGGGCTATGATAAGTGGGTGTGCATTCTGTAATGCATCCATGTTTTGGAGGCATTCAGGGGTGGAGCCAGCTATTGGGAGCATAAATTACTCATGAAAATGTTTCTTAGATGTGATTTCCTGCATTCTAGTCAATTTTAGGGTGACCTGCTGGACATTGGCTAAATTCTAAATCCTTTCTGATTCATAGCCTATATGTTCAGTTGCAGGGCCTGCATAAGACAATACTATGTAAAGAAACAATAACCAATTAACCATTGACTTCTAGAGATTTTTATGTCAACTACAAAGACTTATAAATGGGAGACTAACTTTCAGTAGATTCAAAGTAGGATTGCAGAGATGGATTGTTTGTTTGCTTTTTGTATTTTAGAAGTGGTATGCTCAGTGTGCTTAGCCAACAATAGGCCCATGATTTTGTAGCCAAGCTATTCATGCTGTTGGGTGTCCTTTCCACTAGATGGCAATGAAAGCTCAAGTAAGCAGACCATTGTTGAAAGTTCTTCAAAGTTTTAATACCATCCCAATTTCATCGACCCACCTTCATCCATCAAATAATCTCTTCTTACCCATGTCTTGTCATGTTAATCGGCAATGCTTTTTAAAATATAATGTTCAAAAGCTTAAAAAGATCTGGGGCTTTTGAAGTGAGATTCAGGGCTTCAGTCCCCCGACCTCGCTCATCCAGAGGGTGAGCGACAGGCAGATGAGCGTGACACAGACTACCAATATAACTACGGTATTGACAATGGACTCATTAGAAAGGTGAACAATGGTACTCTGATGCTTTTAACAAGCTAAACTCGACATCATTAAAACGTGTTTATCGACCACACAAGACATTGGTTGCGATGGGAATAATGCAATGTAAACCGTCAAGTCGTAACATCCCACTTTTATTTTATTTTCTGCGATGATCATCAAGAGATTTCGCTCCTGTGATGTCGTTAAGATTAGTATTGGCATAATTTGGCCAATCGATACAGATGATGTTAGCCTTACCGTACTCAGTGGGATCCCACGGTCCGTCTCTGCAGGTGCCATGTTCCCGTTGAACTGAAACTAAAACCAAGTGTCACATAAGTCCACTGGGTAGACTGGTAGACTGATTATCCAGCATATACATCTAGGTAAGCTGGATACCAATGGACACTCCCACTTTTGTTGTCCCTAAATCAAAGGGCGGGGCAGAATTTGAAGTGGTTTTTATTGGCTTATCCCACGCACACCTGTTGGTAAAATAGGGCCCTTTCTTTGTCTCACATTTGCGTGGAGTTGAGGAAGCTTTCAGAAGGGGATTTCAATAAGTGTATTTCTATAGTGGCCAGTCTACATGCTGTAGACTGGGGTGTTCGATACACTAAAGTCACGATTCGGTACGTACCTCGGTTTGTAAGTCACGGTTCGGTATGTTTTTCGGTATAGCATTTTTTATTATATATATATATATATATTAGAGGTGTAACGGTACACGTATTTGTCCCGAACCCTCACGGTACAGACACGGTGTGGTTACAGAGGTGTACCGCGGTACGTAAATGTGGCGTACATAGCGTTAATATGGCGAATGTAAAAGCTTGTTTTGCGGTGCAAAACTTAAAACTTGAAGTCTGAGTTTCTCAGCAAGTACTCAGCAATGACAGGAAAGCTATAGTCCCTCATTTACATTTTATCAAAGCATCTCAGAAATGTAAATCAGAATGTTTTTTTTATCGTCCCCCGATGCAAAAATAAACGTCATGAGTGGAGTGTGCTGCATCTTAGTGTGCCAGTCATTACTGCTGAAGCCAAACTAGAGGCCTTTACTGGGGTGTAGATGGTGAGACTCAGAAAAATGTTAAACCTGTTCTCGATCTCAACCCCATATCTAATGTTGACATGTTAAAGTGAAAGTAAAGTCAGTGTTGTACAGTAGGTGCACAAAAGACTATTATGATATGATTGGTATCAACAACATCCACAATAACAATACCTTATGGTCCCTTTTCTTCAGTCTTTTGTAGCCTCTTCTACATACTGCAGCTCACCACCCTCTCATAAGACCAAATTATGTAATATCAACTCATCTAAGATCTATTTAGTGATGTTTGATTGTCTCTGATGCTAAAAGTAATTTTGCTACATCTGGCTATGTTTCTTTTTCTATCTGCTGTAAGGGTTGGACTCTATTCTTCTCTGGAGTTGCCAGGAACATGAGGCGCTGGGCGGGTGTGGGGATACTCATAAATCCCCGGCTGAGCGCCGCGGTGTTGGAGTTTACCCCGGTGGACGAGAGGGTC
>JAOPUA010000091.1:1372365-1392264 GCA_027122455.1 Trisopterus luscus
GGGGGGGGGGCGGGGGGGGGGGGGGGGGGGGCCCGGGGGGGGGGCCGGCGCCCCCCGGGGCGGCGGGGGGGGGGGGCCCGGGGGGCGGAGGGGGAGGTCCTACCTGTGCCAGGGCGTGGCAGATGCGCTCCTTGGCGTTGTGGGAGAACTGCGGTACGTTGGGCTCCGTCTCCATCACCGCCTCGTACTTGCTCACTGCTTCTTCGTACCTGGAGGTCAGGGAGACAGACGGTGAGATCACACCACAACACACTCTCTTCACACTCGCTATTGCTTCATGATAATGCATATTCATTCATTCATATGCAAATGTATTCCATTCGTATTGATACAGTTCACAGGAACAGCGGTTGAACGGCTGTCTGTGGTTTAAAGACAGACAAACGGGTGTACCTCTCATCCTGGATCAGCGTCTCCGCAGACAGGATCTGCTTGTTGAGCTTCTTCACCTTCTTGTAATGGGCGAAGCACTGCTTGTGGTCGGGGTCCAGCTTCAGGCACTCCCTCACCTCCCTGCCAATCACAGAACAGGGGCGGAGCTTTTAGCGAAGCGTCGAGCGGCTGAATGTTTATAAAGTGTAGGGATGGCGGGATTCAGGAAAGGTGGCGATGGGTTGATAAGATATGTGGTATTGTCCTGACGTTACAGTATAAAGAGTCTTAGGTGTCTTAGGTCCTGGCCTCAGGTGATGTTATAAAGGCTGTGTCGTGGTCTCCCAGGTGACGTTATAAGGTTCTTACGTGAGGGACATCTCGTGGTCCCCCAGGTGGTAGTAGATGATGCTGAGCTGCAGGAAGGCCTTGGTGTTGTCGCTCCTCAGCTTGGAGGTGGCCTTGAGGTCGCTGATGGCCTTCCCGTTCTCGCCCATCTGGATGAAGCACTCGGCCCGCATCTCCCTGGAGCTCACGTCCCACACGCAGGTCTGGGGGGGAGGGAGGGGGGGCATGCAGGCCGTCAGAGGGGCCGTCAAAAGGCTCCCTTTAGGCTCTGAAGGTGAACCAGGGACTCTTGAACCGGTTCATCTTGGGACCCAGAAGACCATCTCAGTGCCTCCTTGGTTGGATCCAACCGCACAGTGTTCACACACACACACACACACCAACTGGATCAACAATCACAAAACCCTGCTCTAAGCTAACCTAACAATGGCCGAAACCCAGTTCCCAATATTTCCCATTTGTGGGTGAATCATCCAACATGTGGTACATAAATACAACTTAAAACATGAAAAAAAAAAAAAAAGTGAAGTATACAAAATCATACCCAATCATAACCAGCAGAAAATCTAAATCAAAAAGAATCAGTGTTCCCTTTTCATCGTGAAGTGCCTTTGAATCCTCCATTATAGAAGGATTTGAATAAAACTCTCTATCACACACACACACACACACACACACACACTAAGACACACACCTCGATGATGCCGTCCAGCATGGCGGCGGCGCCCGGGTAGTCCTTGCTGCTGAAGGCGGCGTGCGCCTGGGCCAGGAGCCGCTGGATCTCGTCGGCTCTGGTCAGCTGGCCGTGGGCCTCCTTCCCCTCCTGCTCCGTCGGGTGGGAGTTCAGCTGCGAGAGAGAGCCCCGGTTTTAGAAAAGGTTTGAAACGTGGGCGTTTTGTGTCTTTATGACAGCAACGGGAAGACTCTCTCGTGAGAGAGAGAGAGAGAGAGAGAGAGAGAGAGACGCAGCACATGTCGGAATCAAACCAGCGGCGCCGCGAGGCGTACACGGTTCAGGGGCGAGCAGGGATTAGCCCCTGAGCCTCCATTACGGAGAGAGGCTGTGTTTCATGACACCGATGGTCGGCCGAGAGTGGATCCATTTGTGCCGTGAGAGGTTTTGAAAACCAGGAAGACAAAGACAAGAGAAAAGTGGAAGCCAGGCTTCACAGTTAGGGAGTGCACACCACTGTCGTTCTGCTGCCTGTACCCCACTCCGGCGGGGTCGAGGATAAAGCCTCTGAAACCTCTAAAAAAGGATAGCTAATCCTTTTGGCAGCAGCAGCGCTTACACCACCACAATCACACTGGTAATAAAGGTCAGCGTATTCACAGGAGCTGTCTCTGCTAACGGCCTTTTTTATCTGTTTCTTTAAGAATAAGAGCCGGCCTTCCTCTGCGTATTCCCTGCTAGCTGGGCCCGAGGAGGGAGAGCAGTGGATGAAATGTGATGCTTCACAAGGCGTGGATGTTTTGGGGACTGCTGTTTTGGGGACTGGGAATCAGCCCGTCGCCCACCCCTGCTGCTGCTGCTGCACCTCCGGCCATCGCACCGTCGAAAAGCGGCTCACATAAAGAGGAGACAGGAGATGAGATCGCTATCGGCCGGGAGCTTGTGAGCTCTCTCTCTAACACACACACACACACACACACGCACACGCACACGCACACGCACGCCCCTCGCTAACGGCTTATAGCGTGACCTGCAGGTGGGGGAGAAAGAGCACGTTAAGCGCGTGTCAGCGCGTTCCTCTCGCTAAAACCCGCCAGAGCTGAACCGCTGAACCACATTCAATGACTCCTTTCTTGCTGTGCGCTTGCTCATTCAGTGTTTTTTCGGCGGCGTCGGCGGAGGCCTCGCGGCGGCAACACGTCGGCGCCAGCCAAGACGCAGAGTGAATGTGTGAGCGGAGCCCTAAGTCACCGCGCTCCCCTTTTGAGGAAGAACCTTGGAGCGAAGGGGAAGCATTAGGAGGACATCAGTAGGGGTTACTGTGGAGCCCTGGCCTCTGCCGAACAACTACAATCCTGGGACCACAATAATGAGGACTTTCAGAGAGACCACAAGACATGAAGGTTTCGGACTACAACGATGGGAGCAGGGTTATATCTGGGCTTTAATAATATATATCTGGGCTTTTTCCCCATCTTTTCTGAGAATTTACAACTAGAACCGTACACTTTGGTTTGACTTTCTCAATACCCTGAACCTAATAACCAAGGCAAATGTATTCTAATTAGTTCAAAGCCCTTGCCTATACATAATCTGCATTAACAAACCCTCGACATACAAGTTGGGACTCATAAGAAATCCTGACACAAAGACATAAAGATTCACCCGACAATCAAAACAATCATACAGTCCAACAGTGACACCTCCTGGTAAGCGTGAGTACCACACTCACAACAAGAAAAGACTCCCTTCCTCCCTCTTCGTATGTGTACTAGTGTTGACTTAAGATTGACCCTTGTGTCCCCCAACACTCACCACTCTCTTAAAGTCGCTCTCGGCCTCATCCAGGTTGCCCTGTTTCAGCAGTAGGTTCCCCCTCTGCAGCCGGGCCTGGTGGAGACGAGAACACGACACACACAGCCCAGCATATGTTAACACAGCTGACATTCTCCCCCGTTTTCCCATCAACTCATGGTTAGCGCCTAGTCTATGGGGCGTAACAATGCATTACCCCAACATTAGGGTGGATGTGAGCTCCCTCTGTAAGGACAGCAGAGACCCGATGCATGCCAAATGAGAGTAGTGCGGTTCTTAAAATATGCCAGTGACCCAGTAAGATTTTCCCACTAAGTTTAGTGGGTCACCGCCTCTCCGTGTGACGTACACTACCAAGGGGGAATGGAAAGCTGTGCGCGACGTTTTGGTGAAATGTGATCGGAAATTGTAAAGAGACGTAAGGAAAAAAAACGTAAGAAAAAAATACAACCACGGAACAACATTGATTGAACTCCTAACGAAGTGATAATAAACTGATAATACACCAGCGGCTAGAGATAGAGGTGGGCCGCGTCGTTGGCCGTAGCCCACAGCCCTTCTCACTAAGGTAAGTCCTTCATGCGTTCAGGGAGTACTATGACCGCCTCAGCTTTTGAATAAACCGGTCGGGCTGAGCCTCGATTCAAATGACTCACCGATGTAAAGTCGGGCTTCAGCTCGATGACTCGGCTGAGGTCCGGCAGGGCGGACTTGGACTTGCCCATTGCCAGGTACACCGTAGCTCTCCTGTAGTACGACATGTAGTTCTGTGGATCTCCGTCTGTGGGGGTCAGATATACATCAGAATGTGCGTTCAAAAATACATATGCCAAATTTTACCTATATCAAACCAGGACGTTTCTTGAGATTCAAATCTATTTTCCGAGTGAGAACTAGCCAACATAGCACAGCAGTACAAGGTAACAAGCTTACGTTTGGCTGACGTTTTATTCCAAAGCGTCTTACAATACTGTAAAATGCATACATACTTGGCCTCAGTACCTCAACCATGGAAATATGAATGCCATGCTCTCTAGACTAAGATACACTGGACCACATACGCCCGTATCCATGTAGTGCTTTTACACTGCAACATTGCAATGACCATTATTAATCTTTAAATAGGATGTGACAGAACGACAACTCTCTGGGATCCGATGTTCATGCATGAGTATCGCCCACAAATGCATTCAGACTTACCAGCCAAATTATAGTGTTCATAACAGGTTTGGTGGAATGTTGTCCCTTACCGACAGCAGCGTGGAAGTGAGAGAGAGCATCAGCCAGCTGTCCTGCCGCCAGGAGCTTCTTCCCCATCGCCAGGTGACTTTCCACACTCCCATCCGTGTCACAGTTCACTCCTGGAGGGCCAACAGCGATAAGAAGCATCACTTGAGTCATGTGCAGTGGAACTCTTGTGATCCACCCTTAGCTTCAGAGCTCACAATATACGATCGACCACTGAACAACAACACAACAGCAGGTGACATGAAGGTGGAAGTATGCCTGTGTTTTAATGGCCCACCAGGCTACCTCGGAACCTCAGGTCCTCTACAGTACGTCTGTATTCTGTATCTACCTAGTAATAAGCAGAACACGTCGAGAAGCTCGTCCTGGATAAGAGACTATGTTCTCAAAACCAAGAACCAAAAGCATTTTTTCTGCAGGCAGAAACCATGACAGCGAGCTAGCTTGAGTTAGCGCGAGTTAGCCTGAGTTAGCTCGTCTCCTTCTGCTCACCAAGTTAAGACAGGACGGGTCTGAAACACAAGGTCCAACACCAAACCCAAATGGCAAAAGTGTAACTTCCCAAACGAGTCAAGGTACAGAGGGTCAACACAGACGGAAGCTTCACATACCTTCATAGCGGAGGTCGATCAGAACCAGAGCATATGGGATGTAGGTCAGGATGTTATGCACAGAGTTCATGGAGACCATGGTTCAGAATCTCCTCTTCTTCTCCTTTATCTTCTTCTTCTTCTTCTTTAATCACAGCTTTCACCTTGTTAAACTGGGGTTAGGGAATATCCTGACGGAGACATGGGGTGACAGCTACGCGGTGTGAAGTAGCACCACTTCCCTACGCAAGACATCCAACACAATGCACACGGCCGGTCGTGGGGGGCGCCGATTGGCTGAGCGGTCAGGAGGCCCCGCCCACCAGGTCTGGATCAACGGAGAGGGGCCACGACAGCCCTGTCAGAGTGAGGGCCACATCACTGGGTTGTTTAAATGCAAATTAACTTAAATAAACCGAGATAGTTTCCCCCACAGGCGATCCGAGAAAAAGTGAATAAGAATCACTACTGGAAAAAACAGCTTTGTAAGTATGATGTAATATGTCATCTTAGTATATTTTAAACATGGCATTATTTTATTGGTGGTATTGCATGATGGGCCCGGTTCGAAGTAGTCTTAGCACAATGGCTACCATACATAAGTACACACAACGTCCATAATGAATCTTTGGAGTAACATTCTTTATTGTTTTCCTTCAATTTTATTCACCAATATCTAAAAACAGAGCTGGATATATACAAAAATACACAGGCAACGGCATACAGTTTAACAAAGTGTGATATCCCTTTACATCGTGTTCATCTCCTGGTCACACATAGGCGTTGGTGGAGTATGTCTTGCTGCTCCTGGTGTCAGAAGATGCTTTGCTGCCCCTGCTTCCATCACTGCTGCCCTGGGAAGACTTCCCCCCCAGCCCCACCGCTGAGCCCACTGACGAGATATAGGTCCCCTTGCCGGAGATAGCTCTGTAGTCCTCAGGGAAGCTGTAGTTAGGTACACCTTTGGCCTTGGAGCTGCAAGTGGGTGTAGTAAACGTTAGAAAAACTGTTCTGGGTTGAATGAAAGCTTTATTCATCCAGGTTGAATACTCAACCTGAGATGAGAGTGAAGGTAAGATTGAGGCACGGTTTAAGGCAATGCTTCAGTCCTTGTCAGTTTAAGGTAAGGGCAGACAGTGCAGACGCCTCTGCAGATATTGTATAACACTCTAGAAATAGTACCTGACCACCGACTAAACAATAACACCGGTGATGTGTAGGGGCTGGTAACTATTCCAGGGGTGAATAAAACAAAGAAATATTGAAGAACAGTTATGCATTTATGCAAGGACGTGTAGACACCAAAAGATATGTACACTTGTAATCTGAACTAGATATACTTCAGCAACTGTGCACACTAATAATCTACACTGCTAACTCATAACGCTGATAACAACATAACTAGTCTACGGATTGAACGGCGTAAATAAACAGTGAGAGAAGCCAAGGGTTTGACTGCAGGCCTTCACTGTACCTTGACTGGCATCCTTCCATCCCAGAGAAAATGCTGATCAGCAGACCTCCAGTGACCAAAAGGGTGGAGCCTGCCCAGCCGATGAACACGCCCACTCCGATCTCAAACCTGCAGGTAGGTCGTACCAGCGCGTCGAGGTGTTAAACATTAAACACACACCTGTTGCACCTCTTTATAACAACAAAGTGTCGACCACAATGACTAAGGTGGTCTCTATATGTATGTTGTTAAATGCCTGATATTGTTATCATATATACAAACTGATGCTAACGGAACCTACTGCTAGGGAGAGTAGAGTAGCTCTCTGCTAACTCATAGCTACGGGACTGATTGCCACGGATTTCTTCCATTCAATCGCGGGATTGCGTTTCAAACGGATGCTTTTATCACATACTTTTGAGCTCTGAAGTTCTGGTCTTGGAATTCCGATCGTATTTTGTTCCCGTAGAAGGAGAACGCCACCATGGAGCACAGACCTAAAGGGATATCATTCCGGGGAATCGAGGCAAAAATAAATGAAAACCGAGATAAACGTTGTAACAGTCGACACAATGACGACGTAATGTTCACAACGAACGAAGACGAGGGAACCGGTTGTGATGCTGACCTGAGATGAGGAAGTTCATCCCGGCAGCGAATGTGACTCTGGCGTTGGCGATCTCCGTGCCTCCGATCTTGGTGCACTTCATGCCCACCAGGAGGAGGATGGAGCCGAAGAAGGCCAGGATGATGGAGATGATGATCAACGCGCGGCACATGTGGATGTCCCCTGGGCAGAACAACAGACGTGATCTCAGGTGTGCGCTTTTAATGTTTGATTCATCCCAAAAACACACCCCTGGTCTAGGCTGAGCACAATCCTGAAGTGCAAGAGTTATCCCGGCCTACCGCAACGCACTTCCTTCCCATGATCTATGTCAGTCAACAGAGTGAGAAGAACTAGACCATTGCAACAATAATAACAACGACAAGGGATTAAATATAGAGCTTTGATGAGGAATTCGACAAACCGAAAACATGTAACAGAAACGGACTTCCCTCGCACTCTCTCTTTCACCACCAAACCAATGTAATAGACAGTCGCTCTCTCTCGGAGCGACGGAGCAACGGAGCGAGGTGACCTTTTCCAGCTGACCTCTGCTGGTTTACTCACAGTGCAGCGCCAGCATCGACGGGATTCCCTTGCAGTCTGAGACGCCCGTGGAGTCAGAGATGCAGTCCTTCCAGAGGTTGGAGAAGTAGTTGGAAGTGGTCAGGACTATGCTGTCCACCTCGGACCAGGTCCAGATCTCCGTGGGCATGGTGGAACATACCAGGATCCAGCCAAACACACACACCACGAAGCAGCCGATCTCCATGTACATCACCACCGTCCGGTTCATGACTGCTGGGTCCTCTCCTCGCTGACAGAGGGAATGAGACAAAGCAAGGGACTGGTCGTGGAGACAGTTCTTAGGGCTTCTGTCTCCTCCACCTACTGGTCCCACTGTAAACACACAGGTTTAGGATTACAGCTATGCCCGCCCCCACACACACACACCGAATGCACGCACACACGCACACACACACGCCTGACAAATAGCACCCAAGTTGCACCCTCATCAAAGCATGTTTACCCTCTCTCACCCTCCAAATACCAATACACACGCACTCACACATGCCCATACTCAATCAGACACACACACTCTCAGAGAAACACACACACACACACACACACACACACACACACACAAACACACACAGATATAAGCACGTAAACACAAACACACAAACATGGGCACATTGTATATTTTTCATCAGATGTTCAGGCTTCATCTTTAAAGGTCACACTGGTTACCACTCAGTGTTTGGTGTTGGGACAAAACCCAGCCTGCCAGCATGAGTCGCTCAGTTTCGTGTACATTTAACCCTTGGCCAATACTGATTTTTTGATGGTGCTTTTGTAATTATATGTAATACTAATATAAAATAGTGAATAAATTAACTAAACTTGTGACAAACCCAATGTAGTGTTCATAGATTTGGAAGTAGCAGCTTTTCACAGATGATATATTTGTTGCTTTTTTTATTGTAGCTCTTTTATTGAAAATGTAAGTTTGTAAAATGTAGACTTCTGTATACAATCACATCACTTGCAGTCGACAATGTTTTGTGCTGATAGAATACAAACAATTGTTGCCAATTAAATAGACAGCAGTAGTTTTTTTCATAATCTTCGTTCACGTGCTACTAATATCATTAGTAAATGAGATTTCTGAGCCAATATATGTGCAACATCATTTTTTTATTAGGTCAACAAACATCACAACGACTTCCAAACTTAAACGTCCTAACAAGAGCCAGAATAACTAACCACGAAAGTTAACAAAATCGACAGGTGCGTGCATCAAAAAAAAACGTTATATTTACAAATGTACATCATAAGACCCCATCGTCGTCTCTCCACCGTCAGGGTGACTCCGAGCCGCGGCCCCTAGACAAAGGCGTCTCTCTGGGACAGTCTCTCCGGGGTGGTCCGGGAGAGGTTGGACACCCTGGAGCTGTTGGAGCGCCCCTGGCCGTAGTAGGTCCCGCCCTGGAGCCTGGAGGGTCTGTAGTAGCCTGTGTACAGGCTCCTGCCTCGAGTCCGCGGGGCTATGTATGTCCTGGTCCCGTAGACGTTGGCGTCCCCGGTCCTGTCGACGACCGAGCAGATTGAGGGTGTCAGAGGGTACGTTTGCTCAGGGACACCGGCACACTTGTTTACGCCAAAATACCCAAAGACAAACACTCGCGCACACACACACATACACACACACACATAGGAACCTGAGTCTTGAGTTATCAGTGCCCCTGCTAGTGGGTAATAAATGAATGAATACTGAATTTAATGTTAACAATGTGATCTAAACATAAGTGTGTCGTGGAGTACCTCTTAGGGCAGACTACTCTGAAGACTGTGATTGCGTAAAGTATGGCCCCAAACAGTATGAGGAAGCTGCCCACCAATCCAAGGAATATGGGGTTCCCAAGGTCATACCTGCAATAAAGGTTACAATAAGTTAAGTCGTCAAACAAAATCACACAGAATACACAACACAACGGGCAACAGCGCCCTGTCCTTCACCACACAGGAGTTATGTGTTCGGCTTTAGTGCCTGCTAAAGGCCTTCCAGCAGAAGTACAATACATACCTCAGGGCTCCTGGTTGTAGATTCAAATTAAAAGTGTTCCTCGCCACTCGGTTGATGTACAGGCAGTAGCCAGCGATGTCAGACACGCCTGTTCAGAGAAACACATTTGTTCTTTTATCACAAAACAGCGCAGGCAGTTGAGATTGTGTGTTGAACGAAGTAAGCATGAGCCGTCCTTACCTCCGATAAAATGAAACACAGATCCGGCTAGAAGAAATTTGTCCTTGGTCTTGGTCCCTCCACCGATGTAAGTGCACTCCATACCGATGAAGCAGCAGACGACCCCGAAGAACCCGAGAGTCAGCCCACACATCAGAAGACCTCGCACCCCCTGGACGTAGGCTGGGAGGGGGGGAAACACAGCTTTACAGCTTAGCTTACCTTCCAATGCAAACAGCGGTATTCAAGTATAAACACATGAACAATAACTCAAGGTAAACTACAAACATGAGGAAGAACATCGCTTTGTGAACCATATTTCTTAATGATCTTCAGCAACTTACATGTTTTCCTCTATATATCACGGGGGGGGCCCACAGATATCATTAAGTTATTGGTCTGCACTTTACGATGACATGTTTGTTTGTCCCCATTAACAGAATATACTATACTATTCATGATGAACACAGCCTTTAAACTAGCATTGTTTGCACAGCAGCACTCACTGGCCACGGACCAGAGGACTGGGTAGTCCCTGCAGTTGGTGACGGCAGTGGAGTCGGTGTAGCAGTCCTTCCACAGGTTGGACCAGTACCAGGCCACCTTGATGATCCAGGACCCGCCCTGCCCCCCGATCTGGCTGATCCTCCAGAAGTCCATGGCCATGGTGCACAGCACAAACAGCCAGCCCAGCGACGAGGCCAGGAAGCCAAAAACTTGGATCAGACGTTTCCTCATGGCCGCCCGGGGGTCACGTCCCTCGTTCCAAGTTGGTAAACAGGAGAGAAAAGTTTGGATGAAAGAGTCAAAAGAAAGTGAAAAGGCTCTTCCGGGGGCGCTCGCTCTCTTGGTCCCAACTGGGCAGAGCAGAGAGTAGAGAGCAGAGCAGAGAGTGGCGTGGCGAGGCGTTGACCGAATGGCGAGCAGGGGACGTGAGGCTGGCTGGTGCACCTCGCCTTGCAGGGTGCCAGGGTGACGGGTGTGTTTGCGCAGTGTGCTGTGTGTTGATGTGGGCGGCGTGTCAGCAGCGCCACCGTGTTGACAGTCAACTCTCAGACGCGTGGCCCACACACCACCAGGCCCGCCATCCATTGGTCAGCTTTTATTCTTACCAACCCCACCACAACAGGAATTTGTTTTATAGGTGATGTAATGCTACTCTAATGGAGAGGGTCTCTCAGTAGTTATGGAGAGGACTTTGATATTGAACAATACGTACATGAACATTTGAAAATGTCTTCTTTTATTTCTATTCACATACAACACACACAACACTATTCACACACACTTTATAAAAACCTACTTCCCATTCAGTATATTTCAAAGTTATTTCTCATTGTATAAGAATAATGTTATAGAATAAAGTTGTTAGAATAAAGAGTAAATGTGTATAAAAATTTACGGTGACCCTATAGAAAAGAACAAAAGCCTTAAAACTATATTCATAAACTATTTAAGAAAGCCGTCTTCTGGAAAGCTGCTGCATCTAGAAAACGATTAGAGAGTAAACTATATCACATATCTTTATACCATTTGCAGCATGTCAAATATTGGACCACAATATGCTAATCGACAGCAGCTATCGTCATCTGAGTGTCATGAAAGCGTTTCACACTTTAACTATCAAATGTGTTTTATCAAACATTACAAAAAATACATCACAATTAAATTGTTTTAAAAAAACATAAAAAATCAGTTTTAAGTAAAGAAACCCCTTAAAGACTCCCCTCACACGTACGCGCTCTTATCAAAGTGCTTGGTGTGGGAGGAGTTGCTGTGCTCTGGTAGAGGAGGCCTCTGGCCGACTGGCCTCAGCGGACCTCGTGTGGAAGATGTCACATGGGACTGAGACGCCGCCCCTTTGTAGAGGTACCTGGTCTGAGGCCGTCTGCGGAGACACAAAGCACGCACTCACCGACACACATCGACTCGTCCGACAATCGACGTCCCTTCAACAGAACTGACAGTGGTCAAAGCGATTCAAGTGAAGTGTTCCACAAACCTCTCGGTGCAGGAGCCCACACTGGAGAAGAAGAGCATTCCCCCTCCGACCAGACACAGGAGGGACCCCCCCCAGCCGATGAAGAGCGCGGCCCCCAGCTCGTACCTGGAGGCGCACACAGCAACACAACGGCGGCGTTACGGCGCTTTCGAAGATTCACTCAAAGTTGCGTTGCGTTGATGCTGAGCGAGAACTCACTTCTGAAACACCAACGTGGGGTCGAAGAACTCTGCGGTGATCTGGTGTGCGTACAGAGAACACGCTGTGAGCGAGCACAGGCCTGTGGTGAGGACAGTGGAGGAGGAGGAGGAGGAGGAGGAGAGAACAGGGTTAGGGAGAGCTTGTTGAGACTCTAACTCTGATTTAGGGCTGCTGGACTCGACCCACACCATGTTTGGCCGTGAGTGTGCTCACCGCTTAGGATGAAATTTACACCAGCGAAGAGGGTCAGCCGGGCTTTGCTCGTGACAGTTCCCCCGATCATGGTGCATTTCATCCCAACAAGGGCAAAGACTGAGCCAAAGAACCCCAGGCACACGGCACCGACCATCAAGCCTCTGCAGGCCTGGACGTAGCCTGCAGCGAGATGTAGGAGTAGGAGACATGTTAGGACCACCATTGTGTTGGGAATCCACGATTCTGATCCAAAAGGTCTCCACATGGTCATCACCTCGCTTCCACCGCTTGGCCGTTGTACGAGGTCAACGACTGACTTGAGACATTTGCAAAGCAGAAAACAACATGTCAGCAATGACCATCAGTGTATTTGGAGTAGGTCGTTCTAGGGTGCTGAGGTGTCATTAGTTCAGTTAAGTTAATCTGACTTCCACACTTGATCTAGACCCCTGTTAGTCCTGTGAACCCCTGAACCAGTGAACCCTGCTGGGAACACCCTGAGACAGATCTCATGAGACACAACTCAATAATTATACGGTACACCAGATTTGTAGAATAATCAACCTAAAGTAGCCAACAAAAAAGTATGTGGTTCAGAGAGAGAGAGATGTCCTTTTGTTGTGATCAGAAACAGTGAGCAGTGAGTCCAGCCAACCGTCCAGCCCCAGCGTGGCGGTGAGGTCCCTGCAGTCCGAGTCCCCCTTCGAATCACTCATGCACATGTTCCACAGGTGGGACCACAAGGTTGCCGTAGTGACAAGTGCCCCATCGTCGGAGGAGGAGGATAGCTTCCAGTAGTACGTGACGCGACGGTGGAGGAGGTCAGGACCCAGCTGATGGTGCTCAGGACAAAGGCCAGGATCATTGTGATCATAGTGAGCCGTCCCGAGTCAGACCTTATCCTCCGTTACCCGATCCTGGTAACGGAGAACCCAGGGTTAGAACCCTGGTGACAGGCTCCTCGCTCTGCTGGAAATACAGCCGGGCTGCAGATTCCCCTCACAATCCTAAATAGATATGCTGCAATTAATGGCTGATAGTGGCTGTGGCCGGTTATATTCTGTGGGGAGGGGTTTGTACCTAACAAAGTATCCTATATTCAGGTCCTCCTACCTCCACCCACTCCCTATACACACGTCCCTCTGACTCACTGGGGACAATCAATGGGTCACACAGTGGGGAGGGTCGTAGTCAAAATATATGGGTGTATGTAAAATAAATACGTTTATATATATATATATAATAAATGGGTTATAATGATTGTTTGCTCCACTAGTAAATATTGCTGGTGCATTCAGTGTGCGTGTGTGTGTGTTTGCGTGTGTGTGTCAGTGTCTTCATGTGCTTTGCTCTGTACGTCTGTATGTGTCTCAACATTTGTGTGGAGCAGTGTGTGTGTGTGTGTGCGTGTGTGGAGCAGTGTGTGTGTGTGCGTGTGTGAAGCAGTGTGTGTCTGTGTGTACGTGTGTGTTGAGTAGAGTATTTGTGTGTGTGTGTGTGTGTGTGTGCGGGTGTTAATGTAAATGTGTTTCTTGTGACATCAACTTTATGAATGAACAACGGCATGAATAGGTTTTTGATGAGGGGTCATCCTTAGAGTACGTAAAGCAGAACCGTTGTTAGGGACCTAAAGAGGCATGGCAGTGGTGATGCATTAACCACCTCTCTCTCACACACACGGTCTGTGGTTCCAACCCTACAGAGTTGAACCCAGTGGTGAGCAACGAGATGAAACACCTCAACACGTCAAAGTGGAAGCGGTCAACCTCAAATGAAATACAATGAAACGCATTGATAGGAGGCTAACGGGCTACAAACCCAAATGGACGCGTGGACAAGACGTTATTAATGATTAAATGTTTTATATTTATGTAAACTCAGCCAGATCTTGTGGCTACGATCAAATCAAGGTGAATAAATAAGACACGTGATTTATTATGTATACCATAGATTTTATGGTATAGGCCTACATATAATGTGAAATACTTACATTTTAAATATACAATATTTAAAATAAGTAATTGGGATTATAATACAGTATGAAAGTCATAGTTACACTTTCATCAAATATAAACTGTTGTTTAGCATAATATTAATGCACTGTCGATTGTTAAGAATATTAATCTGTGTCTCCAATCAATATTTCATTCATTCCCTATAAAATACATTATGAGCACTCAGCACTCGACTTCACATAGTGTTACATTTGTCATTTTGACATTTTGTCAGATATGATATTGTGGCGACCACTGCCATGGACGCCTGTTGAGGTTCCGCACAGGGGATCCTGGGAATTCGCAATTGCTGTTGTAGTGTGTTCAAATAAAGGGAGTCTGCATTGAGCAATGTATGGGGTGCAGAACAACAGTTAACTAAAGCCTTACTCTGTGCTCCTGGCCACCACTGCAATATATTCAACATTACATTAATAATTAATTTCCCTTCCTTTGGTCTCGTTTTGTTTCTGGAGTTGGATTTCACAGAGAGGAGAGTATAAAGCTTTCTCAAGGTTTTGGTCATTCTATGATCACCAAATTCAAGTTGCATTATGGGAGTTTTAATGCAACAATCCAGTGTGTATATTTTACAGTTGGAGTTTGATTACTCAAACACCAAAAATGTCTGACAGCTAAAGTCTCATTTGAATAAAACACAATGGTTCAACAGAAGTACACATTTACTACAGTGAACCAATAGCTTAAGATGAATCATTGATATGATCCAATGTCTTATTTTTACGTAATATAATACATCTAAATAAACCCTAAAACAAACCAATCAAATTCGGATGTAATGCATATTTATTAGTAGATCTAGTGCAGTATTGTAAGATACTTCTGTTTGTAAGCCATGTATAAATGTTAAAAGGTGACATAATTTTCAATACTTGATTTCAAGGACGTTATAACATGCTTATATGTCTTTTACAGACAAAAAAATACAACATAACTTGCTGACAACATGTAACTATACTGTGAACTTCAACAGCATTCAAAAAAACAAAACCAAAACAAAAACGTGACTTTTCCAAAAAATACAATAAAAACTCTCCGACATTTACAACACGGCGACCCGACACACATCTCCCCTCACCATCTCAGACCAACAACCTCTCAGGGAGAAGGTCACGCTTCTCCCAGCCTTCTCCTACCTTCCAGATCCAGGGAGAAGATAATGTTCCTCCCAGTAAGACCCCTGTAGTCCTACCTTCCATCTTCAGGGAGAAGATCATGTTCCTCCCCAGTAAGAGCCCTGTGGTCCTACATCATGTTACTCCCAGTAAGAGCCCTGTGGTCCTACATCATGTTACTCCCAGTAAGAGCCCTGCCGTCCTACCTTCCAGCTTCAGCAGGGTGAGGTGCGGTCGGCAGTGCTGTGCTCCGATGGCGTTCCCGGCACAGTTGCGCCACAGCCCCTGGATCACCCAGGTGGCCGTGATGACGGAGGAGGCCCTGCTGGTCACCCTCCACTCGTTGGACACCGTGGCCCCGATGGTGGCCCCCAGCCCCACCAGGCCCCCCAGGAGAGCCAGGATCTGCACCCCTGACATCGAGTGGCGTCCAGAGGTAGATCCACACGTGCGTGTGGGTGATCCTATACGCCCCTTCCGCACGTATAGAAAATAACGAGCAATAAAACGTGCACCAGGCGTGTAAACGACACCGTGGTAGTTACAACATGTGTCCGGCCTGAGATGATTGACACGGAGGGAATCTCGCCTTGTTCTGTCCACTGCTAAGTGAGGAACCAAGGTGCCTAGGGGGCTGTGGTGTCTGACACCTGGGGCGCGGGATTAGCTATTGAATTGAAGCAGCTATTGGGATGGGCATTTTAAGTCTCGTGTTGTGTTGTGTGCGTAGTTTTTTGGGCAAGGAAAGAAAGTGCCTGGTGTGATATTAACACGAAAATAATAGTGGAGTAATCACTAATCCTAGATAGAAGAGGCATAGTGACAAAGTTCAATACTGGTTCATCTATTCCGCAAGTGTGTTGTTGACTGAATGTGACATTAGGGTTAACCTTGACTCTGTTTTTCATAGCGTGCCAAAGGCCTACGTTTTCACTAAATTCCCTCCCGGTAAAGTAAATACAGTTCATCCCATCATCATATATTTTTAATATATATATATTTTTATCAATCACTCAAAACAATATTGAAATATTATAATGTTTTTAAAAATAGTCCTTATTTAGAAAAGAGGAACAAATGTAAACGGCAACTTATTATTACGCAGGCGGGACTCATTGCCACACCCATTGTGCCGGTACAATGATTTAAATCGATTAATAAATTAAATTGAATTGAAAAAGCCACACAAATACAATTTAATAAAAACAAAACAAAAATGAGCTAAGCATATTACAGAAAGTACAAAATATGTAAAATAAACAGAAAAGCCGTGGACGGAGTAACGGACAGTTCCATCCACCAATGTGCAGGCTGAAGGCGGGGCTTCCGAGCCGACTGGTGGAAAGGGTCAAAACAACCGAGGAGTGTGCTCCACCACTGCACCGCACCGCCGGTCACACACGCCTGAGGAGCCGCTCGGGCGTTACCATGAAACGGCCCATAACGGAAACGTGTCGTTATCTTCCGGGTGTGTGTTGATACTCCGCTCCACCCCTGCCGGTCGCTGCTTTCGGTTTCTCTCTCCATGGAGGAGCCGCTGCAGGACCATGGGAAGAGGAGGGATAATCCCTCAGCCTCAGCTAATCTCTTCTCCAAGATCTTCTTCTGGTAAGAAAGCGAGCCTGACAGTTTGTTTGACAGCAGTTAGTGATGTTCAACTCCTGCAGCGGTCCAGGGGCCATGCCCGGGGGGGAATGTCCCCGTTGTGTGACGGGGGTCTTTAAATAACCATGGACCTGCAGCTCATAACACGATGGGAACTTTCCTTGAGTCTGTCAACAACTTGGGAGATGCAAGGCGTGCAACCTTCCAGCAACGTATACATAACCTGCGTGCCTTTTAACCAATAACACGGAAGTACAAATAAATGAAACGTGATCAAAATATAGTTATTAATGCATATATATCGCTGTTTGTATTATGCCATTTTTGTGCCGAATCGGGGGATGCAATGGAAGCATTTTTGTGCCGAATCGGGGGATGTAATTGAAGCAGAAAGCGTGTGTTTGTCTCCTGTGCAGCTGGCTGGGTCCTCTGTTCAGAGTGGGCTATGGGAGGAGGCTGGAGGAGGATGATATGTACCATGTCCTGCCAGAGGACGGCTCGGAGAGACTAGGCGATGCACTGCAGCGGTACGGACGTTTCATCTCATGATTTTAAAATGTGTAGTGTAATAATGAAAAGCAAGCAAGTCAATTAAAGCTGCAAGCAGGATTTTACTGGAGCCAAGCCTAAAGCAGACCAATGCGACCTTGATAGAGCATTAAGACCCTGACATGTCATTAAGACCCTTACACAGACCATGAAGACCCTGATAGACCATTAAGACTGTGACGCAGACCGTAAAGACCCTGACACTGACCCTGACCCTGGAATTTCCTCAGCTTGGATCTGGTGATGGGTGAACAAACTTCCATGAACAAGTCAAAAGGCTGAGGAGTTATGTCTTTTAAGTTTTCAAATGATCGCTTTAGCACCCCATACCTATTGTGGGAAATACTGCCATCCAAATGCATTTTCAGTTAATTGTTCTAGTACCCCTATGGCCCGATCTGGATACAATTTGGAGAGGTTCGTCTTGACCAATGTGCCTTTGACTACACCAAGTTTGATGATGAGGGGCCGATTTCACTACTTGAGCAGTTAGAACTTTGGTCCCCAACAGCCACTTAGTTGGTCCCGCTCAAATCAAACATTCCAGGATTCATTTAAGGAACTGTGGTGTTTTTAGTCACAGGCCATGGCCATTTCGATACCCGTCCTAATTGAAAATATGTTTTTTGTTTTTCTTGTTCCGAATTTTGACAACTTTTGACAACTTTTGTATTGGGGTCAAGATCATGGGAGTCCATCTTAATGTCGATATGAGCATTTAAATCTTTGTGTTTTATAACCCACTTTTTTAGAAGTTAATGTATGACTAAGTGAAAGGGTCACGAGATATGCTTGTTCAAAGTTTGCATTTGTTGGACGATTGCTATAGTGCCACCATTGAGCTAATCAGTATAATTTTTATTCTCTGTTAATATTTAGTCAGCCTCTACAGCTATAGAAAATTTCATAAAAAGAGAGGTTTAGGCTGTGTAAGTGAAACGTGGCCGAATAATAAAACAAACAATTAGTATCGGTTGCCTTCGCACTTTGTGCTTAAACACAAAATGTGTGATTTAGCGTGTTTCCTGGTTTTTACATATTCACACTGCTTTTCAGGTATTGGGATGAGGAGGTTCTGCGTGCCAAGGAAGATCTACGGCCTCCAAAACTCACCAAAGTTCTCATCCGGTGCTATTGGAAGTCCTACCTCTTCACCGGGGTATACATCTTCTTAGAGGTATGCAGTTGTGAATCCAAATGGATCCAAAAGCCACACAAGGCCAACCAGTGCGGTTCTGTTTGAAATAGTTATGTTTCATATTCTCTGTTTTTGCTGCGTTTCGCTGCCATTATGTGGTCTACCAAATATTTTATAGTACATTATTGCACACATACAGAGTTTACAGATTTGATCTGTATTTATTATGATCTTGAATTTCCCACCAAGGAAAGTGTCACCTATCTGTGTTATCCATCTTTCTGTGTTTGTCTGCCTGTCTGCCTGTCTGTCCTCCTCTCTGCAGGAGACCATCAAAGTGGTCCAGCCTGTCTTGCTGGGGAAGCTGATCATGTACTTTGAGAGCTACCACCACGACAACACCGCCTCGCTGCCTGAGGCCTACTGCTACGCCGGCGCCATGTGCGTCTCCACCGTCGCCATGGCGCTGCTCCACCACCTCTATTTCTACCACGTCCAGATGTCCGGCATGAAGATCCGCATCGCTGTGTGTCACATGATTTACCGGAAGGTGAGCGCCACACTCTGCTACGGAGGAAAACAAAACATTTCATAGTGTGAACTCTGGACATGACTCCTAATTGGGACTGTCTGGGCAAAACCGGGACGTCTGGTCACCCTAGTTTAATGCAGCATCCCTGCAATTGGTTATAGCAGTAGTACGGAGAGCAAATTAACTGCATTCTCAATGAAACGAGCGTTCCCGCAGTGAAATGAGTGTTCTAGTGCTAAAATTATTTCTGTAAACACCTACGGGCGGTTCTCTTTCATTTCTATATCAAAGTCAATATGATTAATAACTGGATTAATCCAGATATAGAACTGTTAAGTTCTCTCATACAGTTAAGTTCTGTTTGACAACACCATTGAGATAATTTTAATAAGTTAACGTTCAACTGTGGCTGACTAATATATTTACTGTATATATTTTACTACTATAGTACTATCGTTTATTACTATTCTATAGTTTATACTATAAATGAACAGGCTCGCGTCATAAAGAACAGGATGCCCTTCAACAGCCGCAATACGTTTTTCGTGCTCCATGTTGGAAGGAAGATATATATGTGAAATATGTGGTAGGAACTAATAGGCTGGGTGAACCCTGCCTGAACTTCCGGGAAATTTGAATTTCGCTCGGCAGTTTGGGCTGGACACCCTCAGGTCTGCTTTCGCTGCTCGATTGCC
>JAOPUA010000091.1:1513573-1524127 GCA_027122455.1 Trisopterus luscus
TGTCCCACCCTCTCCCTCGCCAATACACACACGTTCGAAGCAATCGCTCTCACAAACATCAACACCACAGATAAAAGTTACACACCTGCAACTTCCTCCATCTTAAGAAAAACAGGATACTTCATATTAGTTAGTTCGTGTTAACCATGTTTTTCCATTTGATTTGTGTGAGCCACAACAAGAGAACTTAAATAAGAGAACTTAAATAACAAGAGAACTTAAATAAACACTGGACTCCTGTTGTCTGATCTCACACACCTCCGCAGTCCAGCTGTCCGACCCGGCGGTCCCCTGCTTGGGCTCACCTTGGTCGTGTTGGTTCCTGAACGACCATGATATAAGCTACGGCATCTCCTTCCTGGGCTTGGTGAACTCAACATCAACTCTCCTGAGAAGGCTTGGTTTCAATATTATATTTATTCTCCTGTAATAGAATGCTGGCGTGACGTGGAAGTGAGTGAACCGCCGTCATCTACAGGGGTGGTGGAGGTGTTGACACAAGGTGCCAATTCTGCCACCACTCACCGGATCGCTGACGTAGCCAGCCGTGTGCAGTCCGGCTGCGGGCCCTGCTGTTTATAGCTAAGAACCCCCCATTACCCCCCCGAACCCCCACACCCCTCTTACGCACTTGTATGTACGCACTTATTGTATGGTGTAAGTCCTGGCACTTCATTTACTCACTTCTTGTATGTTGTACGTCCTTGCACTTAACAATAGAACTTAGCATCGTGTAGCATCTTATCCTAGCTGTCTCTGTTTTATACAGAGAATGGGTTAACCTAGCGATTGTTAGTGCTTGGCACTAACTAACATTCTGACAAATGTTCTGATTGTTAGTCGCTTTGGATATAAGCATCTGCTCAATGCTCTAAATGTGAATGTAAATGTTGAACGCAGCAAGCCAATAGTGGATCGAACCTCATCCCAGCAAACCCTGCAAGGTGAAGGAAAAAGAGATATTTTACTAAACTCCATCTACTAAACGCTTTGAAGTTCATTTCAGACATAACACATCTTTGTATAACTGCGGAGATTGTAATAAATTGGATTTTAGAATAGTGCATTATAAACGATGATCCGATATTGTTTGGTGAAAGCAGGGATGGCCATGGATTATGAGGTGTACTGGGGGCATTTTGTTACACCATTCAGGAATCCAACCTCCTTATTTGTATGGGTTAGGGATGGCAGGGGTTTATTCCCTGCAAAATTGGCCGTGGCCACCCCCTACCCGTATGTATCACAACAAGGAAAATAAATTGTCAATTAACTCATGGGCACAATCGCAGCCCCCCCGTCCTTGGTGGTCCTCTGACACCACAGAAAGGACCGCGAGCACGACAGCCAAACACAGAGCCCCGTCACCCCCATCACCCCCTCCTTCACGGCGACTCCCCTGGACGCGCCCTTACAGACCTCCCTCCACGTGGTCCTCACCCCACCGGGGCTGCAGAGGGTCCTCTCCTCCCTCCTTTATTTATATATTACCCTTAGTGGAACCAGCAGACATTTATCAAGACTGCTGGGTCATGAACAGGTGCAGGTGCACGGATCGATACAACCCAATTAGGAGCCCGGCATTACTCAAATCAAGGACCTTGCCGGCTCCTCAGGCAGAGAGCGCTGGACAATGCACTAACGCTGCGCCCCGTTGCGCTGCAGACAACAGTATCCGAGAGTATGACAGCCCCTCCTCCCCTGTTGCCAGACTAGCAAGGGCTCTTCATTGTTAAGGACCCCACACAATCAATTCCTATCTAAAGCCAGTGGTCAATCACTCCCACACCAACACAAGAGGGCCTGTAGATTAGTGCCGCGAGAGGATACAAGATGGACGAAAGCTCTTGTTGTCCAGGTCCTCTCTCCCCTCTCCTCTCCCTCCCTCACCTCTCCTCTCCCTCCCTCACCTCTCCTCTCCTCTCTCCCCTCTCCATTCTCCCCTCTCCATTCTCCCCCCCTTCCCTCTCCTCCTCTCCCCTCCCTCCCATCTCCGCTCCATTCTCCCCCCTCTCCTCTATTCTCCCCTCCTTCCCCACTCTTCTCTCTCCTTTCCCCTCTCCTTTCTCATCTCTCCTCTCTCCATTCTCTCCTCACTCCTAGCCTCTCTCCATTCTCTTCTCTCTCCCTTCCTCTCTCCTCTCCCCTCTCTCCTCCCTGAGCCCTATGACACCCCAGCACGGTAAACAACCGGTCCAACCCAACTCCTGACAAGACTCCCAGGCTCTGCCTTATAACCCTGGCTGATGCTGGACGCTGCCCAGATTCCTGATATAATCACCAGATAGATATTCAGGAAACCCGCAGATTTGGAAATTGGCAACGATTTACCAGAGGATATTCAAGGCTCACTACATACAGCTAACCCGGGGAAGATTGTTAAATTGTGTGCACATTTTGCTGTTTTTGTACAAACCGCTTACTGGGCGAGACAGTGTAAATATCCTAAGTGGTGAATATTGGCATACTTGTCACTACGATGCACCGAGCAAGTTTCAGAACACGACTGATTTCACAACTCTTATTGGCAAGTGCACACGGTGCAGAAACAGCATTAAACAAAAAGGCCTGGCCGTCACTGCTGCTGGCTGCCTCCTTTTGTGGGCGACCGCCACCGCCATACAGCCAGCGAGCTTCAGATATGTGCTGCTTTATTAAACCAAAACCGACTTTCATCGAGGACATCCTTAGAGTGCTGTTGCAGGCAACTTGTTCTCCGTTTTTCTTCACAGGGAGAGCAAATTATTAAACCTCTGCAGACCCCCATAGCAGAAGGCCAGACCACAAAGACTTACTCTATTCTCCAGTTATATCAGAGTGGGGGGGTTTAATACTGCATTGCACCGTATATACTCAAATGCAATGTCTTTCTAGTGCTGTGTTTTTTTCATGATATTAAAAGGACAATACAGGTCTGGTTTATCAAACCTCCGTCGCCGTATCTCCTGGCTTCACTAAAACCAAAAACTAAATCCATTACCAATGTAATTTGGCAAAATTGCTTCCCCTATACTGAAACTGCAGAAGAGGTTTTGCGTGTGCTTGCCTGCCACAAATGTAATGGCAATAAAGCACTTTGGTCTTAGTGATGAAACATTTTGTAAAGTGCTTGAATGGTGATTCACTGGGGATTTGTCCACAAACCCCCAACTGAGCGGCACATACTGAGATCGAAGAAGCCATAGTTAACATTGTGACACACAAAGGTTAAATGCTCAGAATCTGTACAGGGAGGCGATTTTGAGAAATTATACTGGAAACAGATATTTTACTGATGCTAGGAAAAGTATTCCAATGGTTTGCTCACCAAGACCAGTATTGTCCTTCGAATATGAGCTTTTGTCCAGTCATGTTAAGCGTGAGATATGTGTATGAACTATCTTTAGGTCTGCATGCTGCCCGGGTCTGAGCCCGTCCCCAATGGCGGTATTATGCCGTAGTGCCTGTCTTTCCAAATGCTCTTGTGGAAGAAAAACACAGAACGGAATGCAACTATTGATTTTCCTTTTCTTTTTATTCCTGCTTACAAGTATTGGATGTCTCAGTCTCAAAAATATCACTGGCTGCTACATTGGAAAAAGTAAATATTCTGTCGGTTGAGAGACCTATTAGGGTCTCCGTGGAAACAAATCAACGGAGTAAGAATCAGCCAATGGGGGCTGAGCATTTCCTGCTGATTAAAGTGTATTTCCATCAGGAGGTGACATGGTGTGAGGGGGGGCTGGCCGTCACCATGCCCGGGTCTGGCCGGCGGGACCAGCAGTCTAATTCACAACCTGGAACCTAAAGGCAGATAACAGCGCGGGTCTGACAGCGGGACCATTCCCCCGATCCCTCATCAAGAATAACACTTTCAATCTCCCCCGTCTGACGGCTGGGAGCCCTCAGAGGGAGAGGAGAGTGGATGGAAACCGCAGGAGCTTTCTGTTATTAATCTTTTCAAGTTTGGAACACTTTGAGTTCCCAATGCTCAAACATACGCAGGATCCAAAATATAAAAAGCACTTATAAAATATCCCCACAAAAAAACATATATATATTTGTATGCATACACAAATGAATAGGACTTAAAATAAAATACAAAACACCAAAAGATTATATATATATATATATGTATATATTTGTGTAAATACGTCACCTTCCTGAGCCCCATGACACTGAAGTTCTAACTAATTATAGCTTTGTATTCAATGTTACTGTGACCACACAATATCTCAATGTGATTTCAAATGTTTAATATTGACCACAGGGTTGCGTTTCCTTTCTATAGCAACCTGATATTTATGCTTAGTGCACTCCTGTCCTTACTAAAAATAGGCCCTAATGTTTCTCTGACTGTCAAAGAGGCGGCCATTACTTAATAATTACTGACAGCGCGGTGAGAGGCCACAGCCCCTAATAAACAGGAATATGTTTGCGTCAGCCGAGCGGATTATAGCCACAACACAGAAGCATCTCTCAAGGACAGAATCATTCATATCAACGGCTTTGATGGATTTATCTGTTGATGTTATTGTTCGGACAGTTTTACTTAAATTCAGCCTTTTACCTGCACTTCTTTGTCCTTCGATTGGAATAAATTACACGTGTACGTGATACTTCAGCCCATATAAAGACCTGAGGCTTATCGAATTTAAAAATTAAATCAAAATTCCACTTAATAAGAATATGGCAATGCTTAATCCATCGTCATCCTCAAACCAATTCCCCAGCGAGGTTAGACCCCAGGTTGGTTTGTGTTGATGTTTTTGGCCGCGGGTGCGTGTGAGTCGGACGACCTGAGGTTGACCTCTGACTGCGTGGGTTCAGACGGGGAATCACATCCCGACAGCGGCAGCAGCGTCGGTGTCGGACCCGCCGTGCTGAAGACAATTGTCTCTCAGTGAAACGGTCACTGAACTCCTTCTGACAGCTAGGGCCTCGTTCCTTGTCTAAACCGTCTTAAAACATCAGCCACCCCCCAACCCCGCCCCCCCCTCCCACACACACACACACACACACACACACACACACACACAGTCTCTCTGAGCACTCAACCTGTCCCATGATTACACGAGCAGAGTTGTCATATCTCCCCTTGGTTGTCCCGGCGACACGGAGCACGATGAAATGATGTGTTGTCCTCACCCTCACACAAATCCACCGTCGGCCCGCAGACAATTTTGGAACACGCTGAAATAGATAGCGTCTGAAAGGAAATATTAGTTTACTTGTGTCAGGCAGCTCTTCCGGGGCAGCAGGCAGTGATGTGTGTCTGCTCGGTTGAGTCCCAGCTGGCTGCTCTGACATCGCCTCCAGGTCCGACAGATGTGATCCACAGACAAGTGGGGTCAAGCAGTCGAGGCAGTCCGTTCGCACGCAGGGAGAGGAGGAAGACGCGCTGACACATAACTGCTTGCAGCTTAACTCAAGTGAGGTTTGAGAGGATTCAGACATGTGTGTGGTGATGAGGTGTAATCTCAAGACACTGTTTCTTGATTCCAAGTCAAACTGAACCACTATCACTCAAGACGAGCCACTGAAGACATACCACCTAGATGCTTGGCTCGTGGGTTTGTGAGGTGTACCGCTTCATGGGTAATACTCAAATGTTTAACTCCTCATATGAAAACCTGCCAGCAGGCCTGGGGTGCCTCGATCTACAACTCCCCTCGACTTCATGATCGGTAACGTACATATCGTTAAGAATCGGCTCCGGTGACCACAGCGGCTAGGTGATAGGAGTCAATAGACCGCACGCACACGCCAGCAGGGGCTTCTTATACTGTCAGCAGGGTGCCAGATCCTGGAGCCGCCCATCGCCTGCCTCGCCCGGCCGTTCCTTCATTAACGAAGCGCTGCCAAGACAGCGATGTCATCCTCCCCTTGGTAGGTTTGCTTGCAGGAAATCAATGTGTCATTTCTGCTGCCAATAATTCCCCCTCGCAGTACAACGTTTTATTTCCCAGAGTGCTCCGTGTCAGTGCTTTGGTACTATGTGCCGAGCGAGCGAGACAAAGCCCAGGGACGCGTCGGGAGGCTCCAGGAAGTGCTCCCTGCGCGTTCTGCTGATCCTCATTGTTTACACGCCAGCACTGGAGGATCGCTGGGAACGGGTGTCAGAGTAAACGCACCGTCGCTTCCACTACAGACCCCGTGCACTGCGACATGACGGACGGCCCCTAGCATACACACGCCCCCCCCCCAGATTACTGGCTGACATTAGACAACTTTGAGGATTTCGTTGCTAAATTTCTTTTTTTGTCAGGAGAGCCCGTTGAAATGGAAGAGGGCCCGGGATTGAAGAGAAATGATTTATAGCGAGACGGGATGGAAGGGGAGCTTTTCGCTTCCTTTGATTGAACACAACTGTAGCGGCGGAATGCCTTAAGTGCGATAAGGCTAAGCCTGCGTTTCGTGTTGCTACTATAAAACATAAGAAAGGGTTGAAATGATTCCACGCTGGCCCATTCTGTTGTATGTCTGCAGAGGAAACAGCCCACTTATTTCAAAAACCTCTTTGTTCCCAACCTCTTGTTATATAAATCTCATGCATGTGTTAATAACTAATCAGAGACATCTTTCGCTCGAGGTTCTGGTCGTGATTGAGTGATTTGGGCTAGAGAGGAAAGGCTTTCTGTGGATGTTACCCTCTGTTTACCTACAGTATGTGACATTTCTATTAAGTTTGTTTTTTTGTCAAGCTTCATTACAATAATAACAGCAGTAGGTCTGAACCCCCATTTGGAGAAGATATGAGAACAATAAAACTGAATCGTGAGGAGAACTCGACTGACACATCCGTGCAGCCCGGGGATATGAGAGTGCAATTCTTCCCTCCTGACTGTCACAAGTATCTGATTAGTAAACTTAAAAGACCGCATTTTTTTCTCCTTTGATTTCCCTGTACAACAATCTCTGTATCGCCCTGAGAAAATAAAATAAAAATGATATTGGTTGATTAAAAAATGGTTGAATCCCCTCAAATCTGAATTTCTGGTTTTATTATGGGTTTATGAGAATTCTGAGCATTTTTTCCCAATTCAATAAAGGACCCAGTGTGGTTACTCTCAGGGCCTCTCCTGGAAGTCGTTACTGTTGGTTGCTGTGGAGAGTAACTTCCATCTCTGAATAGTGGCTCTGCTCCCTGGCTCGGAAGCATCCAGCTGTGCTGTCATTAGACTCTCTTGGCTTCTCTGCTGGGGCTGGACCAACACTTGCCTCGCACACCGTGCCAACACAGAAAACAAAGAAGATATTTAGCATCTCGGACTCCTTCCCGATAACACTGTGTTCTTTATTGTTTAATTTCGACCGGTTGAGTGTGAGAGCAGGGTCTAAAGACACAAACAATCGAGGAGGATTCATCACTGGTCATTGCTTTGGCTTAGTGTGAGCCCGACCCCAGATGGTAGACTTTGGTTATTTCCAATTGTGTAATATTGATAGACTGCACACAGATGTTAAACTAGCATTCGCCCTTTGTGGCCTTTTCCACGAGCCAAACCCCAAGAGGGAAAGACGGAGAACAGCTCAATCCATCTCCACCACAGAAGACTCTTGGACTGCAAGTAAATGGATTTTATTCTACAATAAAAATTTTGAACCGCAGTCTATATATAAAAGGCAATGAGATTCCAGAAGGTATTAGGTTAATATGGTTGGAAGAACAAGGATGCATTCACAATATATGAACAATTGTCAATAGAGACAGCGATTGCCATTTCGCAAAGGGCTGATTTTGAGGTTCCAGCCAGAGCTGTGTGACTGCCAAGGGCGAGCAGTCTTTGCAGCAGTTGGTGCATTAACATCTGCAAAGCAGAAACCTCTGCCAGACCCATCTAGCAGCAGCGTGACTGGAGATCTGCGGAGCGAGATAAGGAACATATTTTCTCTTTCTCCCTTCTTCAACTCTGTGGCGCCGTTTACCACTGAGAGGGAGAGATTGATGTCCGCAGGTAATACTACAAAACTAGGACACACTTCACAGCGGCCGCAGTGTTTAAACATCAGATTTAGCGCAGGGTTTATACTCTCATGCTTCACACTGAGCCGCCGATTGACCTGCGACCGCCTGAACCTTCCTCCTTCTTCACTCTATACTGGCCTACATTTCACCTGAGGTTTTGGTTTTGGGCTTACCAGCGGTATACGGTGATAGTCAAACATCATTCAGTCATCTGCTTAACATAGAGGCATGGAAATATAACTATGAGTTCTCATAGGGTTGAATTGTAATATTGAATTTATACATGCCACGTTGAGTACAAACAGTGAGACATGTAACATGACGCGGCTGTCTCTTGCAGAGAAGAGTGAACATTCTATTCTATTCAAGAGCAACGCATGGGGACTGGAGACACGTCACTGATGGTGGATCGGGGTCTGAGGTTCCTCCAGTGATGAAATATGAAGTACACACGTACGGATATAGAAACCCAAGGCCTCTCTAGGCCGCAGCTTGTCTGCTGGAGAGTGATGGACTGGAGCAAACGACTGATACTCAGTTATATCAGCACTGGGAGCAGAACTAATTAGGGTCGTTTAAACCAATGCTCCGGCCTGTCACTGATGTGTACGTTAACACGTGATTAGCGGCTTTCTCTATGTTGAAATTTGTTTAACGTAGTATTATGCTGATGAGCAACACATGTGTGAATTGCATAGCCGACTTCTGCATTCCGTCCGCGTCTTGTGTTATTATGTAAGCCTGACAGTCAGCAAAGTGCCGTGGCACACAAAGGAACATGATTAAAGGCTCCTCATCACCCCGGTCACAAAATGAATTGTTTTCCACAGCTAATTCAAAAGGGCATTAGCATAAATTGACAGCTGGGGTGTGCCACATGCATACGTAAAAAAAAAACGAAGTTCATGTGCAGGTCGCGCCGCGGCCCCGTGGAGATGGGAGGCGTAGTTAATTCAGAGGTCGACCCAAGGAACGGACCCCCGTTGGTTTGAATGCCAACCGCGGGCTGCAGCCTCAGCAACATGGCTGACAAAGGACTTTGGGTTTTCTCGCCTGTCTGCCAGCAAAATTGCACGCGGTCCCTTGGGACTTAACACCAACTCAGACAGAATCCCCCTCCGCATATTTAATCATCCCCGTTTAAACAAGGAACCAAAATAACCTCTGCCAGACTCGACCCCCGCCGACCTAGTCCTGGTGGGGTAAGGGGGGGGGACTGCACTCGCTGTGTATGTCTGCTATGGTGTGTGTGTGGCGTCTGTGATAAGAAAAAATGAAAAATCGATATCTAGAGCGGGAGCATAAGAGTGATAGGCCTACTGCCTCCACCGCCGCACGCAGACACAAACTGCGTGGGCTCCCCCGGCCCCCGTATCGCTCCATCACACAGCCCGCTGAACTCTTGTTCTGAGCTCGCCTGTCACTCACACGCGTCACAATTAGGCCCACTTGAAACGGAAGGGCCAGAGCAGGAGCCCCGCGCCAAGGAGGAGCACGCCAAACTCGCCCCGGCTGGTGGGGCTGCAGAGGGGTCCTTCAGATGGCGGTCGGCACACCAACACCCGCTTCCCATAATCCCCAGTTCCATTATTTACAGGCAACACCCGTAACATCTCTAAACACAAAGAGACACAGAAAATACATTTGTAGGCTCCGAGCGAAATGTGGTATCGACGGAGAGGAAGCAGGTGGGGCCCATTGTGTGAGGCGCGCTGACTCGGGTACCCATGAGCAACCGGTCTGGTGCGGATTTAGAGAGAGACACGACACCCGACGCCGCCGCTGCCAGACAGCATCGCTGCTCCTTTGTGCTCCGAGAACGGTCTCCGAAAGCCCATTTTGAGATGGCTGCTAGCTGCAAACTACAGTCACACACACACACACACACACACACACACACACACACACACACACACACACACAGAAGCATGCGAATGCGCACACACAGGACTACAACACACACAAACAGAAAACCAACACACACAAAAACATACGGATGCACACACAAAGTAAACCATGTGGACACGCGTACGCGTACACACACACACACACACACGTTCTCTACTTCAATGTCTTCAAGTTGAACTCTAATACAAATAACACTATACCAAGCAACATAAAGCCTGGAATACTGTAGTAACTCACGGCTTGCTTTTATCTTAGGCAAAATAACATTAACTGTTTCATCATTGGTTATTGGCATGGTATTCACAAGTGGCAATCAAACCCCTAACCCTGCTAGTGCTAATCATATACATCTTATAAGATGTCTATGGTGCTAATGCCTTGCTCTAGCAATTGAGCTAAACATGGCCGCTATGGCCTTTTATAAGTCAGTGTGCTTTGAAGACACTGATGCCTGACATTTCGGTGTAACCCAGAACTGTTCTGCAGTTAAATATAATAATATAATCGTGACGCATCAATATTTGTCCCTTGCTGTTTTCCCTTTGTGCTCAATATTTTTTTTTACAACGATGGCGGCGCTCATATTCGGGGCTCACGCCTGAGTCTTCACATTGTTGGTTACGTTAACACTTACTGTGTGTGTGTGTGTGTGTGTATGTGTGTGTGTGTATCCTCGCCCAAGGGAAAAGAGTGGCCAC
>JAOPUA010000091.1:1723033-1736757 GCA_027122455.1 Trisopterus luscus
CTCTCTCTCTCTCTCTCTCTCTCTCTCTCTCTCTCTCTCTCTCTCTCTCTCTCTCTCTCTCTCTCTCTCTCTATGTCCTTGTCCACCAGAGCTGCAATGATGTGGTGTTGGAGAGATTTGGGTCAGAGTTGAAATACGACACGGCCCTTCGGCTGGCGGCGTTGCAGATGTACATCCTCACCATCAGCACCAAGCAGTCGCAGAAGGTTTCCCTCAAGTACATAGAGTAAGGACACCCCATCACCGCATCGCCCTCATCACCATGTCATCCTCCATGGCCCAAACTAACCCTAACCCTAACCCTATATTATCCAGATCATATTTCTTATTTTCTCCTATTCTATATCTATTTAACATTTGAACATTTATTTAACAAAACGTCAAATAAATATAGAAGAAGAGAAAATAAGAATCTGTCGAACATCCTACTGTTGCCCTAGTGTTCTTGCTTTGTGGGATGAATAATGGCCGCGGGGTGATTGAATAATTACAATAGTAGCTGGTCGATGAATCAATGCAGCACCTCTGGGAGAATGGATTGATCAGTCGGTCAGGACTGATGACTTGGCTGTTTGTGTGGTGCCGGAGTAGGGCGAGCTAATCAGTATGAATTCTGGGCTGGACAGGAAGGAGTGGGGCCTGGCGTTGTTCCTGCCTCCTGCGGTGCTGTCCAGCATGAAGGAGAAGAACATTAAAAAGGCCCTGACTCACGTTCTTAAGACAAACCAGAACCTGGTGCCACCTGGTAAAAAGGTACAGTGGCCTCTACACCAAGGCCTGTGACTACCACTACTACTACAGTCCTGGGTCAATGTTTTCATTTCATTTTTTTCATTTTGTGACATCCCTCTTTCTTGCAGCTGACAGCGTTGCAAGCCAAGGTCCACTATCTCAAGTACCTCAGTGACTTGAGACTGTACGGTGGACGGGTCTTCAAATCCATCTTAGTGGCAAGTGTCTGTTTGGTTTGAGGTCCACGCTTAGAGCCTGAATAAACAATGACGATACCAGACACTGAGCTGCATTGAGACTGAACCTCCCGTGTTTACAGCAAGGCGAGAAGCACACGGAGGTGACCCTGCTGGTGGGACCGCGCTACGGCATCAGCCACGTCATCAACCCTAAGACCAACCTGGTGGCTCTGCTGGCCGACTTCAGCCACGTCAACCGCATCGAGATGTACGCCGAGGACGAGAAGATGGTGCGGGTGGAGCTCCACGTTCTGGACGTGAAGGTGAACGGATACTTTAGTGTCCAGTCCGGCTAGACCGGTGCCTCTGCCAGGGTTAGGGGTTAGATTCCCTACTCAGTGGAACAATGTGTTCACTCGTGTTAGTGCGAGACGCTTTGGATAAAGGCAACCCCCGAATTACTTCTTTTCCAGGAAACGTGGAAACAGATGCAACCCCTGTTTTATACACTCTTGTTGATCTGCAGCACTATATTGAGCGCTTAGTGGAAAGCTGCCTTAGCAGTCATTATCACCTTATTCCGGCCCTGCATCCATTGTGTGCTCATTGTGTGCGGCTTATCTCTCTCCTCCACAGCCAATAACTCTGTTAATGGAGTCTGTTGATGCCATGAATCTGGCCTGTCTGACCGCCGGCTATTACCGCTTACTGGTGGACTCCCGGCGCTCCATCTTCAACGTGGCCCGGAGCGGTGCAGAGAATGCGGAAGCGAGTAAGTCTCATGCTCGACCCACGTGACAACATCTCCCTACATCAAAGCATGAATAGCATGAGTAATGAAAAGGTTGTTTCTAATCATTCCTGCTTTTCCTTTCCAGGTCACGAGGCGAGAGTGAAGCAGAACTACCGGGCGATCGAGTGGACCTACAGCACGCCCTACAAGGCAGCAGGGGACCGAGGCTGCGGTCAGCGGTGCGGCCAGGACTTCTCTGACCACCATGAGTGTGACTACCACGGCGAGCGGAGCCGCTGTGAGAGCGAGATCGAGCCGGTGTACATCTCGGAGATCCACCAGCCCCAGCACGCCGTGCATATGGCCCACAGGGTGGAGCGCTGCCGGACCCCGCTACCCCAACCCTACCACGGCGCCCCCAGGCCCAAACCCCAGGACTCGGCCCGGAGCGCTAAGGTGTCCTTCATATTCGGGGACCCCCCCCTGGACAGCGTAAACCCCCAGAATCTGGGCTACCAAAGACTGATGGACGAGCAGGCGGAGGCCATGGACAACCACAGCCCCATGTACGGGCGTCTGGAGGAGGAGGAGGAGTACAGGCTGATGGAGGATGCCGCGGAGGACGTGGGGGGCTATCGGTACACCGGCAAAATCTTCGGCCCAAGTGAGTGCATCGAGGAGCCGCTGCTGAGGGACATCTGCTATGCCGAGACCACGGACGACGCAGAGGATGACGACGACGTCAGCTGTGAGGAGGACGCCTTCATGAGCGACGTGGAGAAGCCCACCTTCCTATCGCTCTCAGGGTCCATCGACGACATCATCGATCTCACCTCCCTGCCCCCACTGCCGGAAGGAGGCGACGAGGAGGACAGCGACGTGCTCCTCCACTCCCTCAACCTGGCCATCGCCGCGCCTCCTCCGGGCTTCAGGGACAGCTCGGATGAGGAGGAGCACCAGCAGGGGGCCCGGGCCGGACCCCAGAGGGGGGCCCACAACGACATCCCTGTGTCCCTCATAGACTCAGTGCCCACTCAGGGGACGACGGGCCCCGGAGAGCCGCTGGACGACGCGGTGGTGTCGACCCTGCGAGCGCTGGAGCAGCTCGCTGCATCGGAGGACCAGAGTCCCGAGCAGTCCGAGAGCAGCACAGGTCCTTCCTACACCATCGTCACGTTCATCCATTAAGACTGCACACTGATGGAGCCATTAATTTGATTTGTTGTTCTTGTTGTTGCTTTTTTCTTTTGGAATAAAGCCCCATTTTGTTCTCTGTTTCCATTTTGTCTTTTGTTTCATTCCCTTGAGCATTTTCTCGTCATTTTAATTTGGTTCATTGTGTTGTTGGACGTCTCTGTTTGTGGTGTGTTTTGGTTATTTTTTCATTTGCATTCAAGCAGTTTATTTTTCATCATTGTGAAAACATGTTACTGTAAGTATTGACCCCATGAATAATACATACGCATGCTGTTTTCCATACGCAAACCCATTTTCTTTTAATTATATACACTTTCCCTTCCACGATTTCAACAATATCCATAATCAATCACCCTGAGATGATGTCATTAATGAGGTGTTTGTCTTCCTGTGGCACGCAGGAGTTGACATTTCCCGAGCCTTCAGTCCCGAGTCCTCGTCTGATTCTGGGAACGAAACCAACTCCTCTGAGATGACGGAGAGCTCCGAGCTGGCCTCTGCTCAGAAGCATTCTGAGAGCCACCTGAGGATGGTTCAAATTGCTGAGGGCTATCACGGCAGGAGTGAAGAGAAGACCGAGTTCATCACACCCGCCGAGGGGGGAGCAGAAGATGTGGACTACAACTCCCAGGTTCCCCGGGAGGAGGGAGAGGAGGCCAAGTCTTCAGCCGTCTCCTCCTCACAGATCCTACACTCCGATGGGGGGGAGATGGAACCAGAGACCATGGAGACCAAGTCGCTCACCGACTACTTCTCCAAGATGCACATGAGCTCCTTGATGAGCCGGCAGTCAGGGACCCTGAGGGACCAGGACTGCAGGCCACGAGGAGATCCCAGCCAGCCCTCCGACTCATCCCACAAAGAGGAACTGCCTCATCTAGTGGGGAGGTACAACGGTTTCACTGCCAGAGACTCTCATTACATGAATCAACTGGACCTGGGGCGGACTCACCCCCGGGAGAGGCAGCAGCCATGGCAGCGCGCGCCCGGAAGCAAAATATCAGAGAATCCCTCCCTCTCAGAATGCCCGGGTGACTCACAGTCTTCCCACGCGGGCGTCCTGGCAGAGCGGGCTGACGAGCGATGCCAGCCGCTAATTGCCCGTCAGCGGTCCCCATCAGAGGGCCCCCGCGGCGACACCGGCGGATCACAGGGTGGAGAGCAGCACAGCATCAAGGCTGCGGCCACCACTGAGTATGACAGTCAGCGTCTCTATGACTACCACCTGAGCAAGCGCATGTCGTCGCTGCAGAGCGAGGGAGGCGCCCACTCCCTGCAGAACTCGCAGTGCTCCTCCGTAGACGCGGGCTGTAGCACCGGCAGCAGCAGCTGCGCCACACCCATGGACTCCCCGCTCTGCGCAGAGAGCAATTACACGCTGACCTCGGAGGGCTCCGGGCGGGGGATGGCCTACGCGGCAGCCGAGGAGAAGATGTGTGGTGCCGCGGGGCAGGGAAGGAGCGGAACCCCGCTGGACCCCACGCTGCTGAGGAAGATCCACACAGCTGAGCCCGGCTACGGGACCCTGAGGGAGGGCAGCGGCCATCGGGGGCCCAAGATTAAAGAAACCACAGGTAAAACTGAACTTAGGTTGTTTGCTTCTGTGTACACCCACCCTCTAGTCATAATTACAAAAACTTTGTTGACATTTCTTCTTTTGCATTTAATCTGGAATCAGTACAACGCTTCATGGAGAGTGATGATGAATTTAGTCTACGCTCATTTGTGAGGCTAGCTTGTGTGTAACTATGACCCTCACAGTGTACAGTTATAGAGATGCTTAACAAGTGTCTTTGTTTTCTACTACCCCTAGTGTAGCTTGCACACAACTGAAGCAGGCATGGGAAGACGACCCCTCCTTAGCTCTCTGTAATGAGACAAATGCAGCCGCCACCACCTCCACCACCTCCACCGCCACGTCACCACCGCTATTAAAGAGGAGCACAGATACCAGTGGGCATTTACCGGGCCTGTATTCCACCTCAAGAAAACCCCCACGTGAGTCGAGCACAGGCAGCCTCAGGAAACCGCGGCGAGGTGGCGTGCTGAGGAGGAGCTGGAGCAGCATGACACCTCCAGGGGTGAGGGGCTTTGACCTCCTGCTGGAGAAGACCAAGGCCACGTTCACGGGGAAGAGCGGCGGCCAGGACGGCCCACCACAAGCACCACCAAAACAACAGAGGAGATTCTATGCCAAAACATTACCCAAGAGCTGGTCCCAAAACGCTGTGGACTCGGTCAGCTCTTCAGGCAGAAAGCTCCTGCGGGGGACCGCGGTTCTGCTTCCTCCGTCGGCCGCACCGAGGCTGAAGACATCAGGCACATGGAGGTGTCATGCTCCGTTCAGCCACTGCTTTTTGAGGGACCATGGGAATAATGACGGCGATCCCGATGACAGGACGGTCCAATTCCCTTTTCCTCCGTTGGCTGTGAACCAGAAGCAACAGCAATCCACAAAGACCATCACTGGTGAAGAACAAACATCCTCCCTGATGGCAGATCAACTAGGAGGTCCGCCCAGCAGCATCAATCAGGACATGAGCCTCAAAGCCAGGCTGGCACGCGTGAGCTCCATGATGGGTAAAACCTACAGCCTGCCCTCAGGGTTTGAGGACGCCCGTAAGGACGCCTTAGAGATGACCGTTCTAGTGGGCTTGAGTCTCGGCCACGGGTCCGAGTGTGAATGCAGAGAGGGCGGTGAGGAGACCCAGGGGACCCAGGGGCACCCAGGGGAGCATTGCGAAGCGCTGCTGGTGCAGGCCAAAGCCCTGAGTAGCGCCTGCAGCCAGATGGCCTGTGAGCACAGCAGCCCAGAGGAGTTGCTGCTCACTCTGACACAAAGCTTCCACACACTCTGCTGTCTGACACAGGCTTGCATGTCAATGGTGGAAGGCCTGAGTGCCGAGCGGCAACGGCGTGAGGTGGTGACCCGGGTGGACGAGGTCGTCATGAACTACGTGTATCTGCTGAAGGCTGCCGAGGCGGCGTCAGGAAGCAACTGCAATGACCAAAGTGTGAACACACTGACGCGTCACTCTGCCGCCATGTCCGTCGTCATCCACAACCTAACACACTCATTGAAAACACTGATACACAAAGGCACGGCTGCTCTGTCTCTGCTCTGCTCCGAGTTTTGAGTTAAAGCCATACATGCCATGGGTTGAAGCCGCCAATTTTAACTGCGTCGATAGACTTTGCCTTGTGTATACAATACTTAATTATGTAAGTAAAACAACTCTGTTGATCATATTTAAACATTTAAGAAATTATACAAAGACCTCTATAAAGAATATAAGTTCAAAATGGCCAATTGTTCCCGACACCAATGCTATATGGGATTATTTTATCATGACCATTTGGGGCTTTCACGTAGACGTTGAAATATTTTATGTGTTCTTTAAATCAAAAAGCATTCAATCAATTGTAAAAATATCGAGAGCTCTTGAGATAAATCATTGCAATCAATGTGTTAAAAAATGTGATATTGTTGACTTTTCTGTAGATTTCATGAAATACTTTGCACATTATCACTGAGTACTTTCCATTTTTGTCAGCACCCTCATTAAACATTTAAACTATGAAAATACAACAGAATCTTTTTTTGTTTGTCAATTAAGTAATAATGTTACCTTTGATAAAAAATAACTTGTTGCATTGTCTTTATTGCTGTAATTATCTTACGTGCTGAAGTTAAAATTGCCTCATATCCCGTTGTTTCTTTTTTTTTCATTTAAATTACACCACAAGAGGCTCTAATAGTGAAAACAATTGTTGTAAATTAACCCACAAACTACTGACTTAAAGGCTTCCAAAGGTCAATGCTTTGTACCGGTGAACACTGTTTAGCAGTACATACAGTACATTTCACCCAGACCATACCCAATCACACACACTCTCAGCTAAAATGAAACAGACAAACATAACTAGGTACTAAATGGGTACTTCCTGAAACAAACAATCCTCTCTGTTTTGCAATAAAAAGGAAGTGAACTTTTGATCTGGCATACCCCCCGACACCTGTTACTTTCACTGCATGTTCACGCTGAACCGCCATGTCAAACTATTGTTCCATCCACCTCTCAGCCACTCTTGAAGAGCACAACACATTGTGAGACTTCTCAAGAGCGATGGACCTGGTAAGTTTCAGGCCCAGCACAACTTTCCCACATGCAAGGTTATTTTGTTACAGCCAATGAATTATATAGTACTATAATACCCCACCTAATACTGGTATGTGTGTGTGTTACTATTGCTGCCATATGGGAAGGTAATTGGTGGGAGTGTTCTTTTTGTGGTTGTGGATTTCAGCGAGCCAATACTTAGGAATGTTTTATCTATCAAAGCATGTAAGTGGCAGGTTCCTCTACTGTTGACAATTTACCTGGTTGTGTGCATCAGTTTCAAGTGAAGCCAGATTCCTCTGAAGAAGACCTAGTACTGTGGCTGTTTGCCCATGTGAAGGAAGCATGCTTAACGACCGCCCTTTTAAGCACGCTACATCATAGAATGACGACAAGCACTGTTCCAATGTTGAGAATACTTGGAAATTCGCACCCTTTTCGCGTCCTTTGTTTTTGAGAATTCCGAGATTGCATTGCTGGATCCTCAACAAGCCAAAATCCCCACAATCCTTTGCATTCACGCGCTGCGCAGGGTATTTAAAAAATGTCAAATGGAAAGCAATACACATTGCTTTACACAAGTGAAGTTATTTAAATGTTTTCAGAAATATTTTGTGCCGTATTGCTTTTGATAGATGAATCATGTAAATGCAAAAAATTAAGCTTATAGACCTGTTTTTCAAACGTTTTTGCAAAGTAATGATAGGCTATATTTTGCATGGGATTGATTTGTTTTAATATGAACATAGCTGGTGTTTGAAGTAACTACTTTCGCTAAAAACAATTTCAATAATTAAAATATTAAATAAATATGGTAAATAAATATTTACCACTGAAGCAATATTAAAAAGCACTTAAGAAACACTATCAAGTCGTTCCAAACTCTGAATGCTACAAACGCTAGGCACCTCTCTAGCCAGCACTCTTGCCTCATCTCCATATAATGCGATTCGCAAGGAAGCGTTCTAGCAAGGCTGCAGCCCTCACATTGGGAAACAGCCCACGTATCTCTGAATACCAACCCACTCTACCCCACCCCCCATCTTCCTCCTCCCCTCTCATCCAGGAGAACGGAGGCGTCTTCATCCTGCTTTGTCTCTCCCTGCCAAGCCTGAGGCCTCTCAGTCTTGACGCGTTGACGTCCATGCGATGGTACCCCAAAACCCTCCCGTGTAACGTCAGCTTGGCCAGCAACGGCAGTGTGGTCAAGGTGGACTGCACCGAGAGAAGTCTCACATCCATCCCGAGTGGCATCCCAGGGAACGCCACCAACCTCACACTCACCATTAACCACATTCCTCAGCTGAATGCCACCTCCTTCCGCGGTCTGGAGAACCTCACAGAGATCGACATGCGATGCAACTGTGTGCCTATGAAGATCGGCCCCAAAGATCGTGTGTGCACCAAAGGCCTGACCATTATGGAAAACACATTCAGCGACCTGAAGAACCTGCAGGCACTGTACCTGGATGGCAACCAGCTGGATGGCATACCTAGGGGCCTGCCTCCAAACCTCCGCCTTCTGAGTCTTGAAGTTAACAACATATTCTACATTTCTAAAGAAAACCTCTCAGAGATCACAAATGTTGAGATCATCTACCTGGGTCAGAACTGTTATTACCGAAACCCATGTAATGTGTCCTATAGCATAGAGGCTGGGGCCTTTTTACAGCTTAGCAATTTGACATTGTTATCTGTTAAGTCCAACAATTTGTCTTATGTCCCATCCCTGTTGCCTTTAAGTTTGAGAGAGCTGTATCTCTATAACAACAATATTGAAAAAGTCTCAGAAGAAGATTTTAAAAACTTAACTAATTTGGAAATCTTGGATATTAGTGGAAACTGTCCTCGGTGCTACAACGCACCTTTCCCTTGTGATCCCTGTCCAAACAACTCTCTTAGGCTACACGAGAATGTGTTCCAAACATTGGCCAAACTCAAGATACTACGCATGCACAGTAACTCCCTGACCACCGTGCTCGAGCAATGGTTTGTCAACTTAAAAGAGCTGAAGGTGCTTGACCTCTCGTCAAACTTTTTGGCCGGGGAGGTGGCGCACTTTAACCTTCCAAAAGCCCTCTTCAACCTAGAGGAGCTGGATCTATCGTTCAACTACGAGCTGCAGAAATACCCAGCCACTTTGAATCTGAGCCCCACGTTCTCCTTCCTCAAATCACTCAAAGTGCTTAGGCTTCGGGGCTTTGTGTTCCAATCGCTGACCGTGCAAGGCATCGAACCGCTGATGTCTTTACCCAACCTGGAGGTTTTAGATCTGGGCATAAACTTCATTCAAATGGCCAATCTCAGTGTTCTAATGGAGCTGAAAAGCTTTAAAATAATCAATCTGTCAGATAACAAAATATCATCCCCGTCCGAAGGCCCAGTGCTGTATAACTCTGTCTCTGGTCACCAGGCTCGGCATTGGTCACCTATGACCGGTGCTCAACGATTTGCGGATGAGGGCGTGAGAGAGATACATTACTTCAGGTATGATGAGTATGCACGTAGTTGCAAATACAAAGATAAAGAGCTTGGGGTTTTTAACTCTTTTGCCAATGCACAGTGCAGTCATTTTGGCAAGACCTTGGATGTAAGCAGGAACAATATTTTTTTCCTCCATTCAAAATTTTTAAATCTTGGCGGTCTGAAATGCCTCAATCTATCTGGAAACGCAATGAGCCAAAGTTTAAATGGCAGTGAATTCACTTATCTAAAAAATTTACAATACCTTGACTTCTCAGCAAACCGTCTTGACCTTCTTCATCCCACTGCATTTCAAGAGCTGCAAAATCTGGTCATCCTAGACATAAGCCTCAACAATCATTACTTTGAATCAGAGGGGTTGACCCACATGCTTAACTTCACTGAAAATCTACCCAAGCTTAAGGTACTTCTCATGAATCATAACAAGATCTCAACATCTACTAACACAGAGATGAGCAGTTACTCCCTGGAGAGACTGGAGTTCATAGACAACCGTTTAGATATGCTTTGGAGGGATGGCGATACAAGGTACATCGGGTATTTCAAAAACCTTCTTAATCTACGTGTTCTCGACATCTCTGAGAACAACCTCAACTTCATTCCCCGCGAGGTTTTCCATAACCTGCCAGAAAAACTATCCGAACTATACATTAGAACTAATAAACTCACCAAATTCTTCTGGGGAGATATAGACAAGCTGACTTTGTTGAGGATTTTAGATCTAAGTGGGAACCGTCTCACTAGAGTTCCCATGGTACTTTCCAACTGCACCAAATCGCTCCAAAAACTGATTTTAACAGGAAACCAGATAGAAAATCTCTCCCCAGATTTCCTGAAGGATGCGTTCTCCTTAAAGTATCTGGATCTCAGCTTCAACAAACTAAAATACATGGAACACTCCAGTCTCCCTGATAACATTGTGAATAATATGGACATGCTCCTCTTACACAACAACATATTCACCTGCACCTGCAACACCACTTGGTTTGTAGAGTGGCTAAACAGCACCACCGTCACCATCCCCCTGCTGGCCACCGACGTGACCTGCGACACCCCGGGGGCCCAGCGAGGTCGCTTGGTTCTCACGGTGGATATGCAGGCCTGTCAGTACCACTACCTGTCCCTTGTGCTCTACATCCTGCTGACTTCAACGCTGCTCGTCTTCGTCACCCTGGCCGTCTCCAGCCACCTCTTCCTCTGGGACGTCTGGTACATCTACCACTTCTGTGTGGCTAAACTCAGAGGCTACCGCCGCCAGCCCTCGTCGCAGAGCTGCCCGTATGACGCCTTTGTGGTGTACGAGAAGAAGGACCCGGCAGTTAGCGAGTGGGTGATGAACGAGCTGTGTGTTCAGCTGGAGGAACAGGGGGACCGTCCCCTCCGGCTATGCCTGGAGGAGCGGGACTGGATCCCTGGGTGTCCGGTGGTGGACAACCTATGCCAGAGCATCCATCAGAGCAAGAGGACTGTGTTCGTCCTCACCAACCGCGATGTGAAGAGTGGGAACTTTAAGACGGCGTTCTACATGGCGCACCAGCGGCTCATGGATGAAAAGAACGACGTCATCGTGCTGATCTTTTTGGAGAAGGCAGCGAGTAACTCAAAGTACCTGAGACTCAGGAAGAGACTGTACAGGCGGTCGGTCATGGAGTGGCCGACCAATCCACAGGCTCAGCCATACTTTTGGTTTGGCCTCAGAAGCGTGCTCGCTACAGAGAGTAACAAGCAGTACAGTAACATGTTCAGGGAGACGCTGTAACCTAATTATGGATAAAACGTCAAATCAGCATTCTTATTAGAAATCTGGGAGGATTCTATGATTCGTTGGAATTAAATCATGATCAATCTGTGTACCCTAAAAAGGGAAGTAAAAAAACGCTGCCTTCTGCAATTTGTTGATGGTTCTATTTTGATGAAGCTGCTGCAGTCTGATTTAGTGTGTTCACCAACACGAGAATACAGCTATTATCCAGTGCTATTGAATTGACATTAAACAACTTTTTACAAATTCATTTTGCGGGTGCATCACATTCAAGTTACTGAAACATTCATAAAAAAAAATACTCATATGCAAAATCTATATTTTTGTGATTCATGTTTTCTCTACTCTATTCCATGTCTTATTCAAATTTACATTTTTATCTTCAAAATACAATAACATATAACCATGAATTAAAGTTACACTTCATAGCTTGGGGAATTTTTGTCATTCTTTTTTAATTGTATTTTTGATTATATTATAGTAATAATTTTTACTAATATTGTGCTTTATATAGACAAGACAAATCATCATCATTATTATAATTGTGTGTGTGTGTGTGTGTGTGTGTAGTATTTTGCTGAAATTTATGATATATTTCTTAAACTGAGCAATTCTTGTACTTTATATTATCTACAGAATACCCCCATCTACTGGTCTTACGTTGAAGGTCGACTACTCTTTACAAATTGGATGTCCCGGCAGTTTCCATGTGATGTCAAAGTTGTATACTCTGAAAAGCCAAGACTTGTGTTCGACTGTGAGGCAAAAAAACTTTGAAAAGTACATGACGGGATAACCAGCAATGCCACTGTGCTTAGGTTAGCAAAAAACTTACAGCAAATACCAGGGAATGCGTTTTCTCATCTGGAAGATCTCACTGAACTTAATATTTACCAGGCAAAAAAGTACAGGCTTAAGGACACCGACATCCATAAGGATGCTTTCAAAAATTTGACAAAGCTGCTATCACTGGATTTAAGCAACAATCGTCTGACTCAAATCCCTAGAAATCTTCCTCCCAGTCTGACAACAATTCGGCTAAACAAAAACAGCATCCTGGTGCTCAATGGGGACAGCTTTTCTGGGATATGAAATGTGACACATCTATTCTTAAACAAAAACTGCTACTTTAACAATAAGTGCTCCAATCCAGTAAATATTTCAGATGACAGTTTTGCAGTTTTGACGAAGCTTGAAGTTCTGGATCTTTCCTCCAACAATTGATCACGTGTTCCAAAGGGACTTCCAACAACGGTAACCAACCTGATACTTAGTGGCAACCAAATACATTACATTTTTGAAGAGGACTTTAAAGAGCTCCATCACTTAAAAGCACTGACAAAACGTGGAAACTGCCCAAGATGTGGAAATGCTCCATTTCCCTGTGTGCCTTGACAGAACTTAATGACTTTTGGTTTGAAAATCTCCAAGATCTGACAAAACTCTTGCTATCTTTCAATCTTTTACTTCTTTCAAAATTAAGACATTAACATCTTTAGTTCAATTTTGGACATAAAACATAAACAAAGACCGTTCAGCTGTCAAACAGTTTTTCAAAGCTTAGGTCACTTCAGGTATTGCACTTTAATTAAATGGGATACTTTGAAACCTCTTTTTTTCACTCAAACACCTTACTGTGCTAAATCTAGGGACTAACTTTATTGTTCACTCTAATTCCACTGTATTCAAAGAACTCTAACAGTTGCAAAGCATATTCCTATCAGAGAACAGACTGTATCCTGTTTCAGCAAGTACGCCTAACCCACCTGGCCGGGGGGTAAATGTTAAAGCCAACCTGATTTATTCACCACACCTGAGGCCCTGCCCATTGAAACCTTTTAGCACTTTGGCTAAACCAGAGTGTTTTAATGCTGGTTGTGTGCTGAGTTTTAGCTCAAGTAATCTTTTCTTCATTACTCCGGAGCAATTTGAAGGATATGGTAATATCTCATGCCTTAACCTTTCAAGAAAGGGGTTTTCATCTGCATTAAATGGGACAGAATTTGTGGCCTATAGCAATTCATTCCAAGAATTACAGAAGCTAAAGGTATTGGACATCAGTTTCAACGACCACTACTTTAAAGCCTATGGGATCACACATGATTTAGATTTTGTTGAAAATCTGCCTGTTCTTGAGATATTAAATATGAGCAATAATTGTATCCAAACTTTAACTACCAAAAACTTACAGCGTCACTTATTAACTGATCTTAGATTTGGACACAATGAGCTTGGGACTCTTTGGAAAGATGAATCGTAAATAAATCTGTTTAGAAACCTCACAAATTTGACAATACTAGACATTTCTTCCAACAACATTGCTGCAATTCCTAATAAGGTTTACGCTTCATTACCACGGCGGCTCACAACCCTGTTCATAAATCACAACAAACTCTCAGATTTTAATTGGACTGAAGTAGAACATTTCAACAACCTCCAGATCCTCGATCTAAGTCACAATGCTATGACTTATGTAAAAAACGTCCTACACTTTAAGAACTCTGAATTTGGCTCAT
>JAOPUA010000091.1:2148327-2161190 GCA_027122455.1 Trisopterus luscus
TGTGTGTGTGTGTGTGTGTGTGTGTGTGTGTGTGTGTGTGTGTGTGTGTGTGTGTGTGTGTGTGTGTGTGTGTTAGATGGAGGTAAACTACAATACACCTATATGAAATATATTTTGCAGTTGACCAGGTAGCCGGAAATTCACTAAACATCAATTTGAAAACTCAAAAGTGAGCTTAGTTCTTGTACTTAGTTTTGTTGCCTCAGCAATCCACACTAAGACACATTTGGTAAGAATATGCACGTGAGAAATGTGTAATGTTAAGTCACATTAACAGACTTCAGATCAAACTGTAGTGAACATGAAATGCAATACAACAAATATATGGCATGTACATTATGTCATTGACGTAGGAAGAACACCAAATATTAAGAACACATTTAAAATCAAGGTCTCAAGTCTGTAACAAAGCTATTGGAGCACGCTGGGAACTATATTTGTAAAGAATCATGAAATTGTTTCACATTTGAAACAATGCAACAAGATAGATTAACTCCTCCAATATTAAATGGGATGAATAATATATTAAACCCAATCACATGGACCAATGAGTCATAGTCTTAACAATACATTTGTTATTATTTCTACAATCATCTTTCAGGCCCAATAACCAGTTAAAGATTGCCTAATATGCTGTATGGACATAAGCATTCCAATAACATGCCAGCACACGCCGGAAACGGAAGAACACATTTGTTTCACCTAAATGGATTCTGAACAAATAGGAGACAGAAACCTATATAGAAAAACTTGAATTAAGTAGTGTGTTTACATAAGCAGAGAAATAGATTGCCATACCATAGTATAACAGTACAATACATAGATACAGTACATAATTAAGCAAAACAACAAGAAAACAGTGCATAGATCAGATAAGGCAAATAAATTAATTTAGTACAACAATAAGCACTGTTCACAAAATTGTACATTATAGTGTCCTTTAAAGTCAATCAAAATACATGATACTAATAAGCTTTATAATCCCTGTTAAAGAGCAACAACAGACAAATATATACTGTAAATATTACAGCGCTTGTCAAACCTCAAAACTGTTTAATTGTGCATTGTTTGGGTGAATCTACAGATCCCCGATCTATAACACAGCGCAACTTTGCCTTTTAGTTCAGTGCCCACTAAAACTATAGTGAGAAATAAACAAACATGAAGACTCCCAAAGAGCAGACGCACACGAGGCCCACGTTGAGGATCGCTTTAATCCAGGGGGGCTCATACAACATCTCCTCTATGGTCCTCTCGTCCTCCTTGGTCAGTTTCTCCTCATTCGGTGCTCCATCCTTATAGCCACAGAAACAGTCCAGGAACAGCCGATATGTGCTTCTTTTCCTAATTGCTTGTCTGCCTTCTTCTGCTCGGTCCAGCTTCCTGTTATCAGTGGGTTCTGAGGGCGTGGTGATCGGGGTGGTCTCCGTGCTGGGGGTGGCAGGGTCATGGTCCGTGGACGGCACCAGGAGTTGGACGTTGGCCCCATCTAGGCACCTGTCATTGCGGACATCCGCCGGCAGATCTTTGTGGAGGCTTCCATTGCCCTGGTGCTTGTCCGTGAGGCTGTGGGCTTCCTCCAGACCTTTACGGGGACCCTTCAGCAAGCGACGCAGGCCCCATATTGTAGTGGTGAGAATCTGCTCTTGATCCGGGGGACATGTGCAGAGACTGACCACCATGGCCACTGATCCCGAAATCCAGAAGAGGCCGGCAGCGAAGTACATGTAGTGGACATGTGTGATGAAGAGGGGTCGGTCGTCTGGCTTATCACAGGGAGGCTCCCTGTAGATGAAGGCCAGAACCAGCCGGAGGGTGCCCAGGGTCAGGCCGGTCATCCCACCCCAGAATGCACCTTTCTCGTTGCAACGTTTCCAGAATACGCCCAGCAGGAATAGAGCCGCGATCGGGGGCGTGAGGTAGCCGGCCACCTCCTGGATATACAGGTACATCTGTCCGCCTTGCATCTCAATGATAACAGGAACCCAAGCAATGCTGATGGCCACCATAAGTACCACAAACATCCTGCCGACCACCAGCAGCTCTTTCTGGGAGGCGCCCTTCCGTGCGGTCTGGTAAATGTCCAGGGTGAAGATGGTGCTCGCGCTGTTGAAAATGGAATCGAGATCACTCATGAGAGCCGCTATCATGACGGCCATCATGAGTCCTCGGAGTCCAACGGGCATCACCGCCATGACCAGCCGCGGGTAGGCGATGTTTGAGCAGCCGGCCTTTGAACCACACACAGCCAGGCAGTGCTCCGGCCCGATGCAGGCTATCTCATCTGTGAACAGAATGCGGGAAATCATACCTGGAATGACAATGAGGAACATGGGCAGGACCTTAAGGATCCCAGCCATGAGAGTGGCTCCTTTGGCATGTGCGATGTTCTTTGCGGCGAGTACCCTCTGCACGATGACCTGGTCCGCACACCAGTACCAGATAGAAGCTGGGGTTTGCCCGAGGATAAAGCCAGGCCAGGGAATGTCTTCGTCCATAGGGCCCCGAATGATGCGCAGGGAGTTTGGCTTGGGCTTGATACGACAGGAGGGGTAGTAGGAGAAGTTACCAGTCGCAAGAATGGCGGTGACGTTGGGAACCGCCTCCATGTACTTTGTCCTGACGCCATCCAAACCACCGACCTTGATCAGGCTGAGGATGGTCAGGGTGAGGGCACCACCGATCATCAGCACAGCCTGAAGAGCGTCGGTGTACATGACGGCCACCAGCCCTCCAGTGATGGTCAGCAGAGCCGTCATGCTGACCAACAGGATGATCGACAGGTAGATGTTCCATCCCAGGGACTCCTGGATGAAGAGGGCCCCAGCATACAAGTCCACGGAGAGCTTAGTGAAAATGTAAAGCAGCACGGACAAGGAAGCAAAGTAAACCTTCAGCCTGTTGCCCCCGTAGCGCTTCGACAGATACTCGGGCATGGTGTACACCCCAGAGTGGATGTACACGGGGATGAACACCCAACCGAGGAGCTGCAGGAGAAGGAGGGCGTTGAATTCCCACGCACCGACAGCAAAGCCGCTTGCCGCCCCTGATCCTGCAAGGCCGATGAAGTGTTCGCTTCCTATGTTGCTGACAAAGAGGGATGCGCCAACCACCACCCATGTCATTGAGCGGCCGGCCAGAAAGTATCCACTTACACTGCTGCGATTAGCCTTCCACGTGGCAATCAAGCCAATGGAAAGCACCAGGACAAAATAGAGTCCCACCACCACAATGTCCGCTGCCTCCATCCCAGGAGCCATGACCTCAGGTGGCTTGAGATGCCTTGGTTATCAACGGAGTTCAAAAATAAGGTATTTTGAAAAAGGATCACTGGCAAATTAGGAAGATTCTTTAACAGGGAAATGCTCTTCTTTGGTTTGCTGTCTGGATGGGAGCTGTATCATCCACCGGCATTTCAAATTCACTAGGGGATGATTCAGGGGAGGTTATCCACTGCACTGAAGTCTAGATTTAGAGGAGGATGATGCAGGCTTCTTGTCTAAGAAACCTAGAGTTAACATTCCTGCAAGACAGCAAAAACAAAGAGCTTATTAGAGCATTGGAGTGGCCTGAACCCCATAGGAGTGGAATGATCCCCACACACACACAAATGTTACGCTGAATACTTCATGTCCAATTTGAGACAGTGCTAGTTGATGGAATAATTTAAGCACAAGTGGCAAGTTTGGGTTTAATTATTAGGTTTTATTGCAAAGCGTGTTAACGTACAGTACTCTTTATGAAATCATACAGCATGTTTGGAAACCTAAAACCATTTGAATGATTCAGCTCTTTTGGTTGATCTTATGCCTCACTAATGCAGAATTATGGCCTTGGCCTACAAAGGCTTTCTCTAGTAACCTTTAAAGCTTCCCAACAACATAAACCCCCCTTCTCCCGTTAGTGTCACACTACATAACTAAACATCTAATTAAAAGAGTTAGAAAGAAAGAAAAGCATGTATGTTGAGCTCAAACATTACCTACTTCAATGCAATGAGGAAACAAATTATATAAAATACGGCTTTACATCTGCAGATTCTTGCATGTCTAATTAGAGGCAATTATGCATGCAAACAGACGTATATTACACGTGAACCGACTTGTCCCTTGAATGTATACTGGTATAACAACTTCTAAATAACAGTTATGATATGAATACTAACACTAGTAGTTGTACTTTACTGATAGTTGAATGAAGAGGTAGAGACGTTAGCATGAAACACGGTGAATTTATATGAGAGAAGGTATATGACACGGACACATTACACATTTGAGCTGGCTGCTGGCAAACATATTCCTTCCCATCTCATTCACCAAATCAATGTTTTGTTTTTTCGGTTGTAAATGGAGGTAGGCTAGACGTCTGACCAGCAGACACAAAAAGACGTAAAACCACACACACCTATAACTTCATTATTACACCCACATTGTAGTAGCCTACTCTAGCCTGATCTTCTTGACTCTGGCGAAAAAAAAGAGGCCTTCTTAACACTTTCTAAACATCAATAACAACTTCTTAGGGTAATAATCCTTAGCCTAAGGATTTTAAAATGGGTCAAGAAGCAGGCCGTACGCAGTTATTTCCCCTACCAGCAGCGCCCCGGTGTTTACCAAACGGTCCGAACTGTTCTTCATGTTTATGAATCACAAGCCATCGTTTCTGCAGTGTCACTTTGACAGGTGAATTGAGGCAAGAAGGGATGCCTCTGCTTGCTTAGGCTGTCACCTTACCAAAAGTTATACAGCGGTGCGCATGGTTTGTATGATTCATCTGGAACCTTCTAGTCAGATCATTCATTCATTCCCCATTCATTCCCCCCGCATGCTCGTCATGAGCGACATTTTACATTATTCTGTTTTCTTTGATAAGGCGAAACGCACACAAAACCACAAACTCGAAGTTAACCTTTAGCCGTTAGAGTAAGTTAAGCCTACTCTAAAACATTACATCCAATGTAGCTATACGTATCACCGTATGTCTATCTCTGCGGACAGCATAGGCACACACTGATCTGTCAATTACTATATTTAGACGTAACAAAAAAATACAAAAATACAAATGAACGTGTAGGCCTGCCTTCCCAAACCCCCAGTACAGATGTTGTCCTACAGCAGAACTCATAACATACTCACCAGTTGTGTGGTTCAATTGGAGCTGTATCCACGGGCGCTGATCGTTGTCAGCAGCCCTCCCACACCCGAAGAGAAGGACAAAGGCTTCCTTGACGCTCCGTGCTGTCGAGAGGTTCCGAGTCAGGTTAGGAATCACAGAGAGACTTACCCGGAAGAAAGTCGGTTGCAGTTGTTACTTGACAGAGAGACAGCGGTGGTGTGTCCTCCGTCTTGGGCTGTCAGCGACATCATACGTCATTTCATTTAGGCATCACCACGCCCACTAGTGACCACGCCCCTTCCACGTGGTCCGCCGACGCGCCTCTAGATTCAAGATGCGCCAGTAGATGCAAGACGCACCAGTATGAGGATTCAAGACGCACCAGTATCATGATTCAAGACGCCAGATTCATAGAGCAGGAGTGTTGTCTTGTCACCAAAATGTCTGGACATGCGTAATACAAATATCAAATGCAGCAGCAGTATGCTTAGTTTACTGGAGTTGGATCTTGAAAATGTGCCAGATGATGGAAATACCACATTAAAGGATCCTAAACTTATTTCAGGGAGACGCTTTTAACAATCTAGAATAATCTATTTTAATTTGGGATGGGCAGCTTTTCTCTTGATTTAATTGTAACGTAATCAGGGCCAGAGTGTTAGAGGGAGATTAGGCTTTCACGATTCGACTGATGATTATATTAAAATCAGAAGGAGCAGGTGTGCTTGAGTTCAAACGGCAGTTCCCATTTTAATAAAGGGTTGGGGTTTCTTCCATGCGTGGTCTTAATTTCAACCACAATCAAATTAGGTGCCATTGCAAACTCTGTCTAAAAATATTTAGATGGCTTAGATGCCTTTTGATTATTTAGCCTACACTTTATTATTCGAGCGATACAATCCGAGTAACAGAACTATAGAACAAATCTAAAGATGAACCATTCAAATTGAAATTATTCTTAATAAAGTAGGCTATACATACAAATAATTGCAGTATTTTTAGTATGACGTTGAGAATGATGTTTTGACCACACATCTACAGCTTTTAGGGTAGTCGATCATTGGGAAATTAAGTTAACTTTATAACTTGCCAAATTAACTTGATGTCATTTGCAGCAATTTTGTTAGAATTAAATTTAATTATGTGAATAAAGCATCGAAGTAAACATGATTTCTCTTTCATGATTAAGCAAACCTTAGGGTCAGAAACTTTGTGATATACCTTTAAGGGGGTTGACGACGCTTCCTTGTACATTTCCATTCATTCATTTAGCACGGAAACGTCACCTATTGAAGACTACATGTCCCAGGAAGCACCTATTTGGGCGCATTACTGGTGTGATGTTTTTTTTTCCCCTCAATGCATTTAATATAGGCGTACATATTAAATGTTCCAACTATTAAGATGCTGTGGAGCCTAATTCATGTGTGCATCTATCCGATTGAGATTATGTCTTTTGCTTGACATTTTAATGCGTCAAGTTCCACAGACAGTTGAAAACGGGCATCTTTCTTATGGCTTATCCAGAACAGAACCCTTGCATCTGCAACGCCATCAGTTGTGTAAGATCGCAAGTCGGAGCTAAACCGAATATTGACCATGAGCTCATAATAATATGCACAACGTGCATCATTACATGTTTCAATTATGAATGGAAGGCCCTGCATGCCTTCCTGTGTAACAAATGCTCTGGTGTGTGTGTTTGGTGTTTGCTGGATTGTAAATGTAATCAATTTACTCCCCAATCGAGGCATTTTAAGATGCAATTGCATTTATTAGAAGAGCAAAGGACATATGACCAGCAATGACTCAATTCAAGCCTTTTTATATTTGAAACATAAAATTTAAATAAATGTTTATTCAACACCTCAATCTCAAAGCTGTGTTTTATTTTTCTGTATGGACTGCAAACACAGGCAATGGATAAACCATAATTATGGTCATGTGTAGAAAATCATGTAGAGTACAATTCAAATAACATAATCTGTTCTTAAAACATGTTTAAAACCTTTAAATGAGATCAAATAAAGATGTTGTCTTTATATTGAGGGTGACTTCTGATGCAGTTAATAGTTTTTTGCAGTTTTGTTGAATAGTTCATAGCACTGTTCAAGGTGATTTATCAAATGCTGATCTGATGGGCCCCTCAGTGTCCTGGGTCTCCATTCCTCCTCCCTGCCTCCCAGTCAGACCTTTGGGGTGGAAGACACTGCGCCGACTGCCCTGGACTCAGCTGGAGTGTCTGTGAGCAGGCTGATACTGTTTGCTTTTGACACAGGGAGTTGAATCCACTGCAATCCTCTCCAATTTCTCTTTAATTTCTCCCTTAAAACCTCAAAATAAATCATAAACACTAAATTCCACTAAAAACACAAAAAAGAAATACTTGATAATAACTAGTCATGTATCATAATAAATATTAGAATGCTACATTGCCCAACACAGCTTACCTTACTCACTAGCGCTGTGCAGCATGTTGGTCTAAGGGTGGAAACACGACTTAACCATACACCACACACCAACCAGGCTGAGCACCTCACACCCATGCCTCAGGCCACGCTGTGATGTGGCGCTTCCCTGCTATTTTGCCCTTGGACAACCAGAACTGCTTTTGGCAACTGGGAGGCTAGATTTGCCACCACAGTCCCACTCATTCATTTGAGTTACAAGCTGCTCTTTTGTAAAGTTTTGTTATAGGCTACCTCATCTGGGAGAATTCTCGGTGCATTGCCTTGCAACACAAGTGCTCATTAAGTGTTGCCCTTCCTTTGAAAGCTGGGTCTCCTGTAGGGACGTCCAGACTGTAGGAGAACCCTGTGAAGAAACCCTCCAACTCGGGTCCTTCCCCTACGCCCTGAACAAAGGGAAACTCTCCGCCATCACCCTTTATCTCATCGTTAGTCCCTTACCTCAAACACTTTATTTTATTTATTTATTTATTTTCTCAATCTTGCAATCTGTATTTCCAAATACAGTTTTAAGGGGCCATCTTGGTATTCTTGACAAAAGAGTCTAGAAAACCAATCACCAACCAGTTCTGATTCTGATGACAATGAAAATCCCCGGCTTTCTGGAATGGGTGGGACCTTGTGTGAAACCTCCTATTGAATAAAGATATTTAGCTTGAACACATTGCATGCCAGAAAATAAAGAATGTATTTCCTCCATCTACTTCCTCCCAGATCCTAAAATAGACGTGCCATCGCAGGCCGGGGCCAACCCCTGGGCTTGTAATGTCATCGGTGCCTACAGTCAAATTATGTGGTCACCACGGTTACGCTCACATGCTACATCTGGCGTCAGGAGTACCGGTCCATACAGTCCATATACTGTATATATATGTATATATATATACTACATATATATATATAAGCAGATATATAGATGGCATATATAGTATGATATAGTAAAAAACGATCTATATATATATATAATGTTTACTTCATTGGCCATAATGTCAGTCTGTGTAGTTAATTACATACAAGCGCTCCATCTAGTGGTATGAACTTGTAATCACTCTTGCCTTTATGACCAAATAATGAACCCTTTATAACACTTGATGTATGCCAGGGAATGCTCAATAACTGCCTTTCTTTGCTGCATGAAAGAGAAAAAGGCTCTGTACTTTAATTAAATTAGTTATACAATGTTCTTTAAGATTGTGTTTGTTGCGAGTGTGTAACAAAGTAGGTTTAAAGGAGTTGTAAGGGATATATATTTGTTACGATAAATGTAGAAAGCTCAATATCCCCACACCCCACCCAATAGAGTTTTTGTTAACATGGTTCTCCCACTGCCTTTGATCTGCAGTAAACAGAAAGAGGGTTTTCTGGTATCCTCTCCCCACTTTATCCAATCAGGATAGAGAACTCCACAAGGAGGCGGTCCTCTTCACGAGAAGGTAGCAGTGTTGAACGACAATGGCGGTAGAGCTACCGATTCCAGTGCTCCCAGGAACAGCTTATGCTACCAAATACTGCAAGAGAGACAGGAATGACCAGGGAGAATCAGTCTGAGGTGCTGTGGGCAGCAAGCCAGCTCACTCCATGGGACGGTAATCTGATTGGCTGAGGGGGTCGTAGGTCAAGGCCTGGATTCAAATAAACTGCTTACGTCAAAAGGCCAGTCTCGCTCGTGAAAGGTGGCTTACTTGATCAGATGTAAGGAAGAACCACGATAGTGCATACTTTCACCTTGATGACTTGGTTAGGACAGGTTATTTTATAAGTGGGCCTCGATGAACAACTGAGTGTTTCAGAGCAAAAGTGGAAGTCTCTTGTTATATGGGTTGCTCAGTAACAGTAACAGTGTTTGACAGTAACAGTTTTTGACTTTGCGGGCGGTTTATGAGCCCAATTTCAAACACACCTTGTTATGAACATAAACATGCCCGTGGTTGAAGCATTAAAGGGGCTGTCAGTGATGTCGTGTTGGCTGACTTCCTGTCTGTTGGCAGTTGGCTCTCTCTTCCATCCTGCCTCGCCACGTGACCACGGGTGGGGCTATCTTCAGCACCTCACATTTATTATTTTTAGCCATTAGTTACCCGCTTGCCGTGTTAGCGATCACAGCTCCCGTCTTTAGATCTGTTCAAAATGAAACGCTGCTCATTTATATTTGTGTTTAATAGCTGTTATCAAATCGATTTATGCTTAAACTGATGCTGTATGGCTTTAGCCAAAGCTGATAGATGAGGAACACGCTGTTATTTTTAATTTGGCTAAGTATTCATTTTGCCTGTGTTAATGGCGGATTATAATTCAGTTAGGTTTTTTTTAAGTTCTAAAATTATATTTGTGTTAAATCGAATGAGCAGACCTTGCCTGTCTCCTCTATTGCATTATAACCCGCCTCCTATAACAACACCAGCGTCCAATCGGTCCGATCATCGCCTGGACGGTCTAATCAGCAATCAGTCAGACCCACAAGGAAATTATGTTTGTATTATGTTTATTCTGTGATAGTGTTACATCATGATCAACTATTATTTATAGGCCTACGTTCGATTATGTTAAGGAAAAATAAATATTTTTCTAAATTGACTTCATTTTAAATAATAATAATATAAAAATGTATAACAATAAAGTCTGTGCAGAGGGTTACAGGTTCGGCCATCTGCCACAGGCGCAATGATACACAAATATCTGACAGCGAAGTGAGAGGTTTGTAAACAGCGCACATCCTGGACTGTACCAATACCAATAAAGAGATGGCGACCAACATAACCCGTACCAATGTGCATTATTTCGTCCTCACAAATTAAGTATTTAATTGATCATTTGCTTTGAGTAGCTGGATAGGAATAAACTGAATATTTTACATATGAGTTAACGTTTATGAGGAAAGTTAGAAGATCGAAATTATTTTGTGATGACAAGCGAAGGAGCCGCACCCCTTCAAGGTTCAAGAAGTGAGCTCTTCCTTGTCAGGTCGGAATCAGCTGAGTTCGATTCCACCCCGTTGCGTTCAGGCTGTCCATGTTGCTCCAGGGATGGAGATAGGTGTTTTGGGAACAATAACGGAGGCAGGCTTCTCTTTCCCAGCCCACGGAGGGTACACGATGCACCGCTAGACCCCTGGACTCGGACGAGCCTGAATCCAGTGAGCCGTGAGGATCGTGTGGTTGTTTTTGCAGGAGGTGGTGAGTCATTGCATCCTATAGCGAGCTGCTGTTCCCTGAGAGTTCTTATGTCTCGATGACTTCATATCATCTTCATATATATATATATATATATACAGCTTGAATCCTAAGAGAAGCATGTTCTTAGTAGCATATTGGATGACAAAAATGTCACAGCTGAGCTACCCATGTGTAGTACATTGTGTTGTAGTAGGTGTGTGTATTTTGAAACATCAAACCTGTCACGCAATAAATGTTTAAAGCCTTTGCTATTGGAAACCTGATTTACACAATTAAATGTAGATCACACTCCTAAATGTGCATTCTTCTGTGTAACCGTAGGCCTACCTGGTGTGGGGAATCGTCTTGTCTGTGCGCAGTGGCTAGGGACTTATATAATGCACTCTGCGATCAATAGTGCGATGGACTAACAACAACATTGGAAACCGTGATGCACTTTTGGACGCCGTTTCTCGTGGTGCATGCAGTATTCTCCAAAACTAAAACCGATATCGTGTCGGGAGGGTCGGTCAGGTGGGAGAGGATCCGCCCACAAAAAAGGGGGGGGGGGTTGTTTGTTCAAGCCTTTCTTTAAGCGCACAGTCGCCAATTACCAGCACGGCTTATCCGTTTTACCATATCTTTGCAACGTGCACCTTGCCCTCTCATTACATAATTATAGGGATGTATAACCACATCCCCCCCACACTTATTATCCCTATCCTGGTGCACCTGCGATTATGATTATTATGAATGAATCAGCCACAAACTTCCATGATCATCCACCTTTAGCTCAGCTCCAGCTCCCTACTGCACTGTGATGCCCGGGTGGTTGTATGCAGTGGGGCTCCCTGTGCTTTGGGGCGATTACACTCCGCCTGGCTCAGTGGCATGGAGTCCAGATGTCCATGTTGCTCTAATCCTGCCCCCCCTACCCTCCCTCGACACCCCAGCCATGCCCTGTTAGTATCCTACCAGACAGACGCTGCTGCAGCACCAGCTGGGACAGGGGCAGGACAGGCCAGCGTTGGTAAGCCTGTCTGGCCTTTATACCCCATGAGGTCTTTAGCTGATATCACGGTTCTTGTTCTGTTTCTGCTCTGAGATCTTGCGTTCTCCTCTGGGTTCTGGCTGTCTACACAACTGTAGCGGCTGTCTCAGATCTGTTGTTCCAGAGAGGTGGGTTCGGATGCATGTCTCTGTATCTGTTCACGTCTGAAGAAGTCTCCCCGCTTTCAGAGTGAAGCATGAACGAAGGGGTCAGCCAGAACAGCACAGTGAGCCATGACTGTGACAATGTGTTCACGTTGCACAGGGATTCGTGTCAGGGAAATGGACCAGTAGGCTAATTCTGTTTGCTGCAGACAAACCTTAGGGGGAAGAGATGTACTAAACGGGTTACAGAAAAACAAATACTGGCACCTAGATGGTGCTTTGCAGGGTTTCTCCGAAATGTGTGTTTGGTCCAGAAGGCCTCACTTCTCGGTCTGAACACGTGTGCGTGTGTGGACCCGTCTGCAGAGCCGGTGTGCTGAGCATGATGGCGCAGGACTGACTCTATCAGCACCACCATCAACATGGACTCCGAGGAGGCTGAGCTGCAGAACGACTACCGTTACCGTAGTTACGGGGTGGTCATTGAGAAGGCATTGCGGAGCTTCGAGTCGTCCAGCGAATGGGCCGACCTCATCTCCTCCCTGGGCAAGCTGAACAAGGTATGAGGAATTATTTAATAAAAAATTAAGAATATGAGCAACATATCACAAACTACACATGTCCACAGCTCAAGGTAACGGTTCAGTGAATATCAAAGGGGATGGTTCCTTGGACTATGTTTCCACTTTAAATCTGCTTTCGGACATTAATCTGTTCCCATTCAGAGCAGTGGGAGATTCCTAGTTTCTCTGTCATGTCCGGAGGGGGGTTTCACTTCTCTTGGGATTTTTTAAAGAAGTGTTTTTTTTGCTGATGATGTCCCACAGCAGCATTACGACCAGTCATTACAGGATTACGCCACCTCACTAACGGAGTGCCCAGGTCCGGTCTGGTCCTCACATGCTGCCTCAGGCCTCTCTGATGTGTCCTCTCCCCCTGGTGGTGTCGGTGGCTCCAGGCGCTGCAGAGTAAC
>JAOPUA010000091.1:2161290-2174507 GCA_027122455.1 Trisopterus luscus
TCACATGCTGCCTCAGGCCTCTCTGATGTGTCCTCTCCCCCTGGTGGTGTCGGTGGCTCCAGGCGCTGCAGAGTAACCTGCGCTACTCCCTGCTGCCCAAGAGGCTGATCATCGGGAAGCGCCTGGCACAGTGCCTGCACCCGGCGCTGCCCAGCGGAGTGCACCTCAAGGCTCTGGAGACCTACGAGGTCATCTTCAAGATCATCGGGACCAAATGGCTGGCCAAGGATCTCTTCATTTACAGGCAAGGGGGCATTGCATCAGAAGCTTTTAAGGCGTATCATTGATTTGAGGTTTTTACATTTCTTCTTAAAGCTGGGGTAGGCAGTTAGGAGATAGACCTTGTGGAAGACTCGGCATGCGGAGGAGGGGAGGAGTGCACCCAGGTAGCCCTTTAGGTAGACAGACAGACAGTTTGGCTATCCAATCATTACATTAGGGCCGAAATAAATGATTGTACAGGTTTATTATAGGCCTGCGACAGCCACAATAGTTTTTCTTGAGTATTTTAGTATTTTATTATTTTATGGCTTGAACATGACAAATTGCTTACCCTGGCTTTAATGTCAAACTTGGTGCATCGTTTTGATAATAATAATAATACATTCCATTTAATCAGCACCCTAGGCGATTAACTTTTGGGAGACAAATACTTTTTTTTTTTAAAGAAAAATAACAATAAAGAAGAAGTGATACCAAAGGCCAGGGTAAATAAGGCGCGTGTTTCTGTGGTTGTAGCTCTGGGTTGTTCCCGCTGCTGGGCCACGCCGCCATGGCGGTGAAGCCTGTCCTGCTGATGCTGTACGAGCGGTACTACCTGCCCCTGCAGAGAGCTCTCCTCCCCAGCCTGCAGGCCTTCATCACAGGGCTTCTCCCCGGCATGGAGGAGGGCCTGGAGGTCTTTGACAGGTAACCCGTTTGTCTCTCCGTCTGTGTGCCTGTCGGTCAGCGTTCATGTTGTTCATGTGAAATGCCTCTGTTGCTGTTGGTCGATCGATCCACTTCCGCTGTTATTTGTTCATCTTACAACGTAAGCGATGCACCACCCAAAGCAATGAGGATGTCATTCTTCACTGCTTCCTCAAATTTGTATTTGTTGTTGAAAATGAGAAAATAAACCTTGTAATGACTGTCAATGGTCTCAATCTTTCATAGACACTCACTTTCCGGCACACTTTAAGTTATATTTCTCGCAATTGTACTGGACTTGTCATGGCAATTTCTTTACTAGATATTGCGTCTAGGACAGACGAGACTTCTAAATGCAAAAAAGGGCATGCAATAGTTGTAGAAAATAACCTATTGAATGCATACACCGGGCCCATACACTGAGCCCAGAACACAGTTTCACCCCTACTCAAAATGCAACTGTCTTTGAATCAAAGATGGGAGATGTTTACGTAAAGGCCAGAGGCTCCTGCGTTCTACACAAACGGTTCTTTACATGAGGGGGTTTGCAACAACGGGGAACTAGATAACACCGGTTATTACCCGGCTCTTCTCAATGCTTTGGAATGCTCCATTCAATTGCATCCCCAGTGGGTGTATACTGGTCCCCAGTGGGTATATACTGGTCCCCAGTGGGTGTATACCGGGTGGTCTGTGTTGCTAATGGTCTGTCTCTGATCAGGACCAGTAGACTAGCCTGGTCCCCAGTGGTTGTATACTGGGTTGCCTGTGGTCCTGATGTTCCGTCTCTGACCAGGACCAGCACCAGTAGACTAGCCAGGTCCCCAGTGGGTGTAGACTGGGAACCAGTTTGTGTATACTGGGGACCAGTGGGTGTATACTGGGTGGCCTGTGGTCCTGATGCTCCGTCTCTGCGCAGGACGGATGCATTGCTGCTGAGGCTGTCGCTGCTGGTAGGGCAGCAGGTGTTCTACGGAGCACTGTGGGGCAGCGTGCTGGTCAGCCCCCTGGTGAGGCTCCCCGCCTCGCTCTTCATCGTCACACACTTCGACCGGGCCGCCACGCCACGACAGCAGAGCTACATGCTGGGCTACAACCATGGACTTGTGGTAAAGTGTTAGTTTGTGTGTGTGTGTGTGTGTGTGTGTGTGAAACTATTGCATTCTGTCATAGTATAAGTAAGCCTTTCTTTGTGACTTTACGTAGCTTCAGTTACAAATTAGCTCTGCTTGTGCTAAGAAGCATATTTGATCGTTGATATTTCTATTCATGCTGTATTTTCTGTTTACGGAGGACGGTGGACTTTCCGTTCCTGTTTGCTGAGCTGATTCTGCGTTTGTCTCTGTCTGTCTGTCTGTGTCCGTCTGTCTCCAGGTGAAGTCGGTGTGCCTGGCCCTGCAGGACTCCAACGTCCTGGTGCAGAGGAACATGCTGGAGATCCTGCTGCAGTTCTTCCCCTTCGACGAGTGCCTGGTCAGTGGATGTTTGTTTGTTAGCGTGTTGTTAGCGTGTTCTTAGCGTGCCTCAGTCAGGGCTTCGGTTTCCTGTGCTCTCCAGTTCTCCAGAGGTTGTTCCATCCTCCACGTTACACCAGCATTGAATCTGCATCTATGTGTACAAAGAAGGATGTTAACATTTCTGAATGAAGCGGTGTGTTGAGGCCGGTGTTCACCATGAGAGTTGAACCTTGGTGGTTCGTTGGTTTGGTCGGTTCCATTCTGACAGGTCGTTCATCAAACCCGGGGGCGGGGGGGGTCCAGTTGTCCAGCTCAGCACTAGTGTGGTGCTCACTGTCCTCTGCTCTGCTGTGTTGACAGGACAAAGAGGAGAGCAGCATCAACATGAGCAGGGAGGACATGGTCACCGTGGTCTCCGCGGCAACACTCACCCTGCTGCGCAGAGACATGTCCCTCAACCGCCGTCTGTACGCCTGGCTCCTAGGTCTGCTGCTCACTCACTGAGACCCACTCACTCACTCATACGTTAACATATTCACTCACTCACTGAGACCCACTCACTCACTCACACTGACATATTCGGTCATCCACTGACACTCACTCACTCACTCACACTCTTAACACACTCACTCACTCACTCTGTAACATATTCACTCACTCATAACACGGTCTCACCCCAAGAATCGTAATATAATTTAGTCGTGAGCGACCAAGGGATTCACACCCCAAGTCGACAGGGTTTTTGATCTGCCTCACACACTTCTGCAGCCTTTTTCCATCTGCGTAAGAAGCGGGAACAATGCTCTGTTGTTCCCAGGCACCGACACCAAGCGGGGAAGGTCGACATCATCGTCATCCTCCTCCAACCAAGCAACCAGCGGCGAGGACCAAGCAGACCTCTACTTCACACTGCACTCCAGGGACCTTCTGGTGCAGGTGGGTCAAGCTCAGCCGCAGGAACCCACCGTCTGGGTGTCTTTGTGGCAGCATGAGCGTGCCGAGTATGCGTGAGGACACTGGGTGTTTGAGTGGCTGTCTCTCCCCCCCCCCCACCCCAGGCTCTGGTTAACATCTTGAAGCAGAAGGACATCCAGAGCGACCCTGAGACCCTCATGAACTACCTCCGGCCCTTTCGCATCATCGTCAGCCTACTGGATAAACCGGAGATAGGTAAACAGAACTACTGTGAACACAGACAGCTCCATACATAGTCAAATTATGGCCATGGCTACATCATCCCCCGACCCACTAAACTTAACTTAGTGGTCAACACACAGAACATATTTGTAAGCCTCCCCCAGAGGCAAAGCGGGCCTATGTTGGAACTGTTTGCAAACTTGAATGTTTTCCCTCAGGCCGATGTTTGCATATTTCATATTTGGTGAATTTGCATCTGTTTGTGTCTATTGCAGCTTGTGTGCCAGAATGTTTATCATTTCATTAGCAACTGGTTGAAACGAAGTTAATGCATACAGTACATACACTGTGTGTTTCCTCTAAGATGGCTGATCCAGGAGAGGTTTTCATTGGGTGGTCTGGGGTCAGGATGGGGAATAACCACATTGGTTCTATACAGTCAGATGGAAAGGTCATCTGACATTTGATTTAATTTGGTCTTGCCTTGCTCCAATCCATATTAATGTAGATGATGCAGTTTTGGTGCCCGTATGTTATTCTGGGGTGACTGTATAAGGGCATTTATGTTAAATGCAAAAGTATTGTCTGTTATATCATTTGCAAAGAACATAATTGACATGAGCAAAAAATATGTGGGGCATAATTCACATTAATAACATTCTCCAGGTTGTACCACATTGAAAGTGAACAAAGACATTATGCAAACTCCAGATGAAGAAAGTTAGTTTTATTGTATTTTCACTTACGTCCATGTCTGCTAAGCATGATGGGAGATGTTGTTCCCTGGGTGTGCAGGGCCCGTGGTGATCAGCAGTCTGCTGCTGGAAGTGGTGCGCTCCTTCTACAGCTACTGCCGAGAGATGCTGGGAGAGGACAGCATCTCCAGCTCAGGGCTGGTGGGCAACCCCTTGGCCAGGTGAGCGGAGGTGGGAGGGGGCGTGGCCAATTGATGTGTGTGTGTGTGTGTGTGTGTACGTGTGTATGTGTGTTTCTTGTTATTAAGGAAGGGTTGAGACCGTGAATAGCTAAGTGACGTGAATTGTTGATTGATCTCAATGGTTGACGGATCTGAAGGGTTGAGTGATCTGTATGGTTGAAGCGAGGAACCCGTTCTGAGATTGGTTCTATCTCTGTGGAGCAGCAAAATGAAGGAGAATAAGAACGCATCAGAGATCATTAAGGCCGCGAACCTGCTGGTCAGCTCCATGGACAGCGTGTTCCTGTGGGACCACATGACCCGCCGCTTCTGCAGCTCACTGAGGTAAGCTCACTTCTCCCATGTCCTCTGAGGTGAGCTCACGTCCCGGCCCACAGGACTGCTGCTTGTCGCACAAATCAGGCTGCATTATGAAGTCTGATTGCAGACTAGCTGAGAGTGAACGGTGCGTTTTCACCTTCAATCGATTGGTCTTTGTTTAAACCAATCCTGTTTCTGAAGGCCGGGATTTGTATGCATGTAATAAAAAAAAAAAAAATCTGTTTGCTCAGATAGAATATCTGCGTAATGAAACAGTTGTTGCCTTCCGGCCCCGGCTCTGAGCGGTCTCTCTCCAGAAGTGCTTGGGTCTCATATCTGATGGCTTCTGTCTGCAGTGAGCAGAGCGACGCACCGCCACCTCCGGAGCAGGACGGCAGCCACGCCGCTCCCACCATCACAGAGATGTCCACCCTCATCATGTTCCTGCTCGAGGTCCTGCCTCTGGTAAATGTCTACAGCATGCACGTGTGCAAACAATACACGCACACACACACCCACACCTTTAAACAGAGAATATCTCCCAGACGTAATGAATCAACATGACTTCTAGCGAAGTTTCTGTCTAATATTTGGCGATGACGATGAAAAAGACAACTGGTTATATAGTTTGATGTGATCTGTCTCTCTAACCATCTCTGCATTCCAGTGACGGACTGGGATAAAAAAACGGCCCTGGCATTTTCACCCACCTGCGGCCCACACGGGGACGCGCACGCACACGCGTGCCCGCAACACACAGATATAACTTCACATGCACGGAAATCACACACACTTTTGTAGCCCCATTGGTGATGAACTCTTAATATGCATTCTGATCCAATAAAGTAGCCACACTTACTGTATCTGTCGCGACACTCCCTCCTGCAGCATTGGTCCCAATCTCTGTTTCTGCTACAAAATAATGTAGACCGATTTAATTATTAAGGGCAACCAGTACTGTAGTATATAGAGACTCATATCTGGTATAAATACTGATTAGTTTCATGTTATGGCCAAGAGGTAATGTGGGGCTGCGTTGCGACGAAGTGGCCGCACGAACCCGACAAGCATGCTGCACCGTGATTGGCCGGCCCAAACGGCCCACGAGAGGCCGCGGCCCTTCTGGCATCTGCCCGAATGCCAGACCGTCCAGTCTGTCACTGCTGCATTCTAACTGTAAACTGTCATTTTGTCTTCTTTTTCATGGAGTGACGTTTCAATTCCTCCTCACTTACCAAGAGTTTTCCCCTACCAGGAGTTATATGCTGACATCCAATCCCAGTTCCTGCCTGAGATGCTGGGCATGATGCTGGCCGCCCTGCACGCCAACATGGCGGCCGTGGGCCTGGTGGAGCTGACCCAGGGCCTGCGAGCCTGCTTCAAGGTCCTGGGTAAGATCCAGATGCCCGTGGCCTACATGGACCTGGAGGCCGACGCCGCTGCTCTGCAGACGCACTCCCGGGTGGAGGAGTTCACCGGGGAACCGGCTGAGGTGAGCAGACCTCCATCCTCGGGAGTCATGCTTACCGCTTGTTCTGTTTTGGAGCTGCAATCGCTAATAGCCAGGTGGACGTCTCTTCTCCTCTCCACTCCCCCCCAGGGCGCGGAGAAGGAGGGGGAGCAGGACCGCGGCAGCGCCGAGGTCGGCATCGCTGCCCAGGAGGAGGAGGAGGAGGCAGCGGTGGCGGCGGCGGCGGCGGCGGCGGCGGACCTCAGCGGTGGTTCAGGAGAAGGAGAGGCGGAGCCAGGCGAAGGTGTCCTGGCCCAGCTCCGCTCGGAGGACAGCGGGCTGGGCATCAGCGCCTCGCCGTCCGAGCAGCAGCTGCTCAGGCCAGGCGTGGCCTCGGAGAGCACCCCGCTGAGCAAGGAGGGCGAGGACGTCTGGAGGAAGGGTGGCAGCGTGGACACCATGACCCAGCACCTCACCGACATCCTGGCCTTCATCACCACCAGGTGAACCCCGCTGCCCCCCCGTGATGCTGTGCCCTGCAGATCAGCTGGATCAAAGATTGTCCAGCCAGGACCCAGCAGCGCTTTGCCCTGAAACAATACTTACAAATATGTAAATGTCCAGTGATTTTAAATAGATGAAATCCGCTAACGTTATCTGTGAAAGCTACTCATACCTATTCATTGTTGGTTGCTGTGGGATTGGTGGAATAATCCACGACGGGCTGTCCCATAAATGGAAATGAACGAAGGGGGTGTAGATGTGGTCGAGGTGAAGCCAAGGAGGCCTCACTCAAAATATATTTTAGTGGTTTATTCCTGACTCCCCTCTGCCTGTATGCTGCGTCCAGATCTCTGCTGGTCCAGGTGGAAGACGTGCCAAAGCATGAGGAGGAGGAGGAGGTGCAGGCAGACCTAGCTCCTGCCGATGCGTCTTCGGGCCAGAAGACTGCGCAGATCATCCCGAGCTCCAGTGGGCAGAAGGCGGCGGCGGCGGGCGTGGCCTGGACGGACGGCTTCATGCCGCGCAGCCGCTCGGAGATCTCTGAGTCCTGCCGGCAGGCCTTTGCGACCGCCTGCCACCTGCTGCAGGAGTGCACCACCTTCCCGGTGTACCTGAGCGAGGGCGAGACCCAGGCTCTCTACTCCCAGATGTTCCTCCAGCCAGGTGTGCGTAGACCCCGATGAGGGATGATGCGGATTCCAACGAGGCGCTGGAACTCCCCAATCACATTTTTTATGATGATACCCATACTGTATCTATTTATTTATTTCATTGTTATTCATCCAGTGGTGGTGGCCTGATCGCACATTACAAAGAGAACAACTACAGTAGGCGGCATGTATCTCAGAAAGTAGAGCTTGGGTTGGCTGGTGACCGCAAGATTGCTAGTTCGATCCCCGGCTCCTCCATGATTGTCGACAGCCGAGCTGCCGGTTGCCTTGCATGGCTAAACACCGCCGTCATTGTGTGAATGTGCGACTAAATGGGTGGATGTTAGGCAGTGTTGTAGAGTATTGAGAGTAGAGTAGAGTATTGGGTGGCCACTGGTTTCAAAAAAAGCACTATATAAATGCAGTTCATTTACCATTACACAGGGATCCTCATTAGCTCTCCTCTCGTCTCCCCAGACCAGGAGGAGGGTCTGCCCGTGTGGCTCCGGGCCCTGATGATCCTGTGCTGCTCGTGCCGAGATTACAGCGTCCAGCACACAGCCATCGCGTCCTTCCTGAAGCTGGTCAACCACTCCCAGTCCCTGGCGCTGGTCATCCAGGACAAACACAAGCGCTACCAGATCTGCAACTCCAACCCGCTGAGTGGACGGCTCCAGATGGTCACGGTGCCGCCCGTCTTACCCGCCACGCTGGCCCGCATCGAGGAAGAAACCAACTTCTATCAGGTGGGACTTCCTCCTCCTTTTTTTTTAGCTGTTACGTTTTTTTTCCCCTCCCAAGTTTTGGTTTCTGTCATTATCAACACCTAAGGAAAAAACCAAGACAATAATGTACCTCTGAGGGGGTAATCAACCCTAGCATTGTGTCGGTGGCCTCACCCCGCCCCCGTTGTTCATTACCACCCCGCAATCAACACATGGTTTACTCCACTCACACAACAGTTACCACCAGAGCTTAGATATCAGCATCTAAGAATCAAGTATTTACACAAAGCTGTGGTATAAAACTGTACATACAGATTTGGATATGTATCATTGACTTTTTCCCCCTAATAGCATTTTGTATTCATAACATTGACGATCAAAATCGACCGCTTTTTTGCATCCATTTATTGTGTTGTTGTGTTGTTGTTGTTGTTGTCCTCTGGTCCCAGCGGGTGGCCCAGGTGCTCTGGGGCCAGCTGGACACGGAGCGCAGGGAGCAGCACATCTCGTGCGTGGAGCTGTACTACCGGCTCCACTGCCTGGCCCCATCGGCCTCCATCTGTGAGGACATCATCTGCCAGGCGCTGCTGCACAAAGACAAGGTGAGGCCCCAGAATGCAACAGTGTTCAGACGTGGCAGTAGCTCCGGAGGTAGCGCGGGTGGACTGGGTGTCGAGGTGTCCCTGAGTGGTTGACTTCGCCGTCGGTGTGTGTATGAATGGTTGTAAGTCAGCTTTGGATCAACGCGGCCCCCAAAATCCCCTAAATGCGAATGTGAATTTAGCTACCACATGTTGGAAAAGTCTTCCCCATGTCTCAATGTGTTTCCCCCATGAAACTGGGTCGGGCAAACAGGCATGACTGGTGCAGTGAGGAGAACAAACAGGCCTCGGGTCTGAACTGACAGAGGCTGCTGTCTGGTGTTTGCCCCCCCCCCAGGCGGTGAGGCTGGAGGCCCTCCATCGCTTCTCCATTTTGTGGCACCTGACCCGGGAGATGCAGAACAACAGGACCATGTCCCTAAACCGCTCGTTTGACAGGTACGGTCGGCCCGGCTGCGTCACGGTGGCGGGCGGTGAAAGAAGTTAAAGCCTTGTCATGGTTGATTTGTTCCATTTGTTCAATTAGTTCCGTTACTCATCTACTTCAGGCTGTGTTCTGCTTTCGCTGTTTGTGTTGGATGTTTGTCATTGACGCCCTATCACTTCTAAGCTTGGCTTCGCTGTGGGTTAGACTGGATCCCAAACAATGGGCAAATATTCTTGTCCCGTTCATGAGCGTTTAAGAAAAGCCTTTGATATTGCATGATGATAATAGTTTAGCTGGGACCCAGGTGACTTCCTGTTGCATCACTGCCATCCATGCCGTCGCTAAACCCCTCTGAAGTTCTAACCAGCGCGCCGGTTGTGTGGCAGGTCCCTGTGTGTTGTGATGGACAGCCTGGGCGGTTCTGACGGGTCTGTGAGTGCCGCGGCCCAGTGCTGGCTGGTCCGGGCCCTGTCCCTCAACGACGTGATCCGCGTTCTGGAGCCCATCCTGCTGCTGCTCCTGCACCCCAACACCCAGCGCTGCTCCATCCAGAGCGTCAAGCAGAACCTCACCGCGGGTCAGTACCAGCCGAGAGGAGAAGGAGGGAGAGAGACTGCACAAAAGAGCGAGATTCTGAACAACCACCAAACGTCCCCTCATTCCCTACGAGTCTCCACTGTAGGATATGTTGTATTTTATGAACCTGTGGTTGAAAGATAGATTCCCCAAACTAATAATGTCAGACCATCAGTGTGTAAGAAATGCCCTGATGGTTAGAAATTTGCCGGGAGCTGTCTGAAATCGAAGATGACTGCACCTGTCAGCGCAGTCATCTTGAAACTGATATGTTACACTGCAGTTCACTAAGTAACAGCTGAGGGAATACTATGCCATTTCTATCCAATTACAATCAAATTCAATTTTGGTTGTATGTTGGTTGTGTTCATGAAGGCAACCTGAAGGCGCTGAGCTCCAGAGGCCGCGGCTCCACCCGGGGCTCCGCAGGCCCGGAGGAGGCTGTTCCCAACCGCACCGACCTGGTGGACCGCGAGGCCCTGTGGAAGCTGCTGGAGAGCGACCCGGGGGCCACCAAGGGGCCGGACGCCTCCCCTGCCTCCCGGAGCGAGAGTGTGGTGACGGGGGAGGACTCGACGGAGGAGGACCCGGAGCCGGAGAGCGAGCACACGGACTCGGCCGACACCAGCGGCCCCCAGGTCTCCGTGGAGAACTCCAGCTCCAGCTCCGGTCCGTTCCGCAGCAGCCTGGAGGAAGGGGCGGGCTACGGCCTGCGCCGGGTGGAGTCTGAGCACACGCAGGTGTCTGACTCGCTGTCCAGCGAAGAGGAGGACGACCAGGAGCTGGAGGACTTGGCCAGGTCCCGCCTCCTGAAGCAGGAGCGGGAGAAGAGGGAGGCCATCGACTCCCTGTTCCGCCACACCCTGCTCTACGCGGAGGCGGGCGGGTGGCAGCGCCTGCTCCAAGGCCTGGGCCTGCTGGCCAGCCTGCTCCGGAGCAGCGCCCAGCGCCCCCTGGTGGACGCCCTCTCCCTGACGGCGCTGGACACCAGCTCGGCCTCGCATCTCAACCTGGTCTCCAACCTCCTGCAGCGTCACCAGCAGGCCCAGGACGGCGGCGGCTTCTACGGCCGCCTGCTCTCCCCGGCCTCCTCTCCCTCCGTGCCCCCCTCCCTGCTGCTGGAGCTGCTGATGTCGCTGTGCCTCCGCTTCCTGCGCTCCCACTACCCGTCCTACCTCAGCCTGGGCCCCCACGACCTGCAGGGCAACCGCGAGGTGCAGGTGCAGAGTGTGGAGGTGTTGGTGCGGCTGGTCAACCAGCTGGGCGGTGTGGCGCAGCGCCAGGGGGGCAACGGCGCACGGCTGGAGCCCATCCGCCGGCTGCTGGCCGAGTGCCGTGTGCAGCAGTACGCGCTGCTCTCCCTGTCCGCCTCCATGTACGTCAGCCAGCGGGGGGCCGACAGGGCGGCGCTGCGCGGCGCCGAGCTGCTGGGGGAGAAGGGCGGGCTGTCGGAGGAGAGCCTGGTGAACCTGGGGGCCGGGGGGGGCCAGGAGCAATACCCCCTGCAGGTGGAGCTGCTCAAGCTCATCCAGGCCCTCATCACCCTGGAGAACAGCATCGCCCAGGGGGGCGCCGCGTCGCCGGCCGGGGGGCCGCAGCCGGAGGAGCCCCGCGACTCCCCGATGCCCAGCACGCCGCTGGCCAGGGAGTGGCAGACGGCGGTGCTCTTCCAGCAGTCCATCAAAGCCGCGCAGTACGTCCAGAACCAGCCCATCACGGCCCAGGGCATGTTTGTGTCGGCCGCGGCCAGGGCCCTGCAGCCGCAGTACGGCTACGCCATGCACCCCCACTGGGTGTCCCTGCTGTGCTCCTCCCTGCCCTACCTGGGCCGCTCGCTGGGCATCATCCTGGCGCCCATCATCAGCCAGATCTGTGTCAACCTGGACGATTTGGTCAAGGTGCACGAGCACGACGGGGGAAAGGTGAACCAAAGGTGAGCGGACAGGACTCAGGACAAACTGAGGATGACTTACACTGCACCATCGCATGGCTCAGTGTTCTGCAGAAAGCCCCCACCGTGTATTCCTTTACTCCGCCACTGCTCCGTCCCTGTTATTGAATTACTTGCAATTAATGGTAAAGCTAATTCCGCTTGATAAACTCAAGGTTTTTGTTTTGAGATGGACTGGTTTGTTCACTAAGGTTTTCGACTCTCTCTGATCAGCCTCAGCACTAGGAAGGAGAACATAGCTCCTGACTATCCTCTGACTCTGCTGGAGGGCCTGACCATGATCACACACCACTGTCTACTGGACCACAGGGTAGGGACACACACACACACACTCACTCAGTCACTACTCACTTCTTATGCATGTTTGCACATTACAGAATCATCCAGAATCATCCAGAAAAAGCAATTGCAGACGGAAATAGAAATAAACGACCAATCTTCCAAGCCACAAAGGGTAACTTGTCCATACTTGTACATTGGCTTTTTCTCTGAATCCTCCACCGTCTCCTCCCTTCAGTCCCTGACCGCGTGTGATCCTGCTGACCTGCGTAACGCGCGCAGTGCTGTGATGGAGGAGCTGCCGCACATGCTCAGCAGCATGACCCTGCTGTGGGCGGCCCTCAAGCGGGAGGAGAGCGTGGGGAGGGGTTCTGAGGCGGCCCAGGGCAGCCGGCACACCGCCTCCTCCGTGTACTTCAGAAGCACCAAGGTGCGTTGGTCCTGCACGCTGCCGCTCTGTTGGGCCTACGTGGCCCAAGGACGAGTTCAGTATTTATTGTGTGTAAATCCTGTGTGTTGAAACACTAGATCCTGCGACAACGAATACTGGAGTTCCTGATCCCTCTGACAAGCCAGTACGGGGTGCAGATCATGGCGTCTGTTGGCTCGGTGTGGCTCAGCAAGAGGACCAAGAGAAGACACAGGAACAAGGTGTGTGTGAACCGTCTCTTTCTGAAGCCCAGGCGGTGGAGACTAGCATGTTGTTCCTCTAACGGCCTGCAGGTGGCTCACGGTTGAGACTAGCATGTAGTTCCTCTATGGGCCTTTAGGTGGCTCATGGTAGGTGGTGGCAATCAATGGGAAGGAATGAGATTCTCTAAATCAAAGCCAACAATAGTTTTTCCTTGAGTTGGGTTCACAGTGGTTTGTTTGTCTTTGTTTGTCTTGTCATAACATATATATTTTCAAGGTCCTGGTTGACAATTTTAATTGATTAAAAAGTGATTAAGGATTAATTAGTATGCCATTGACTACTGCGAGGCGGCCATTCAACTTCCGCCCTCAAAGTGTCAAGTAAAGCCTAGAGTCAAGTAAAGCCTCTGTCTGTGGCTGATAGTGGCTACAGTTCACTGGCGCTCCCTGCCCCCAGGTTCTGCCAGTGCTCAGCGAGTCTCGTCTGATCGTCGTGGATCTGGTGAAATCGCTCAGCTCCATGCGGCCGGAGACCGTCCTGCACCTGGTCAAGGAGGTGGTGAAGAAACCACACCAGATCAAAGCAGAACAGGTATAGATACACACACCAGATCAAAGCAGAACAGGTATAGATACACACACCAGATCAAAGCAGAACAGGTATAGATACACACACCAGA
>JAOPUA010000091.1:2410574-2429172 GCA_027122455.1 Trisopterus luscus
ATCTCTCAATTTCATTCATAACAAAGAAACTAAATCACAAACACACACACTCACACACACACTCACACACACACACACACACACACACACACACACACACACACACGGTAAACAAACGGCCACCCACGTCATCTGTGTACACTCGGGCGGGCCATAGTTAATAATAAGCTCTATGCTCTATCTCGCACTCGGAGAAGAAGCGTGCATCAGTTCTCAGTACCTGCGGACGTACAGCCGCTGCCTTTCTGCTTGGCGTTCTGTCGGGTCTCCTTCATCCACGGGAAGATCTGCTTTGTAATCACCGGGGTGGAGGTGTTAGAAGCGCCGTTAGTGGGGGTCTTCTTCTTCTGTGACGATGAGGAGTTGGGGGCGGGGGACGTGGCGGACAGCGGGGGGGCTGACGGCTCCCCAATACTAGGCGGCTGACTGTTGCTCTGATTGCTGCTGGCCTGTCGCATGCAGTCTCCGTTTAGGTCCGTGTCCTTAAGGGCGGGGGGGCGAACCGCCGTGGTCTGAATGGGGCACACCGAGGCCTGATAGTCATTCTCGAGGCTGGACGTGGTGTAGGCCTGGTGAGCCGTCGGGCCATAGTTATAGGAGTCTGGTTTGGGGTAGGAATAGCCTCCAAAAAGTCCAGAGTTATCGTAGTACGTTGCTTTCTGCATGGTGTGGGTTCAAGGCGAAAGCAGGCCGACTCCTCTGGCCAATGGCATGGGGGGATCTTGGATCACGTGATGGGTGTTTCCCACTGTCGATATTTTGTGTGGCCTATAAAAAAAAAAGAGACACAAATCAGGCTTTAATACATGTGACATGTGGTTATCCTTCTCAGGATTCCAATTTCCCAATTACCCAAGACATACACAACGACGTTAAGATATCACTGGGAAAATTGTGGAATCAGAAATATTTCTTGGAATATGTGGGTCCTGCGCGGTAAGAGTCACGGTTTAGATTTGGACAGCTAGGCCTTCAGCCATGGGCGTCCCCCATTCCAGTTGGCCATTTGTGAGAGCGGAAAAAGTTAAACTTTAACTTCTGTCAAAGGTTCGGGTGAGGCTTTAGGCCTCCTCTAGAAATCCGCTGAATCAGCTTTGAGACGCGCACACAATAACCCTTTCACTAATCACAACACTGAACAGAAACTCATCCACCTCACCCCCCTCCCCCCAAAATCCATTCCCATCCCAAAGCACACCAAGCTGTGCTCACACGGTGTATAAAACGTGTATAACGCCACACGGACTCATCTGATGTCTAACCGGGATGGGAGCTATGGGTTGGAGAGGCCGTGATGGCGGATCTGTGGGGGATGGGTGCGTTAGGGTAGGATGGGAGAAGGCCTATCCAGATATCTTTAATTTCATTCACCATTTATAAGGAGACATAACGGCCCTGGCTGCTGTTCGGTCCAATCAAGATGATGTATGTTTAAAATTAAGACTAGGCCTAATTTATATATTTTTAAAAAACAACGGTCAACATCTAACATTAGAACAGGTGGTGGGTGTTTTATTGGGAGGATGTATATCTGTATAATAACTAAATCAGACGTCGGGTGTCTACATTCCTACTGTATGCTGGTGGCTCCTGAAGGCAATGTGGTCGCCGTGCATAACAATTGCACCTGTCAGTGTGTACTGCAGCAGAATTTATGACCGCAAATGTGATGGTTGTAAACGCCCCGGAGAGAACTCCAAAGCCCCACCATACTCCTCCTGGAGACGCGGAACTCTTAGAAGTGTAAAACTTAGCGTAGGTGGAAGGCAGGGGGAGAATGTTATCCTCAATGAGCTCTGCCTGTGAGCAATGGGTTTATAAACGGGGGCCCCGGCTGAGGGGCGGCTCCTGCTGCCGGGCTGTCGCGGCTCCTCCTGGCTCCCAGCCGGCCGAGGTGCCCCATGTCCCGGGCTGTTTGGTGGCTGGAGAGGCGAATCCAACCAGTTTTTCTGTTGCGTTTAGATTTAATTCGTGCATGTCGTGATACGATTTTTATCACGTTTCTGTGGGGTGCAGATTCAATTCATGGTATTATCGGTAGTTAATGAACGCGAAGGTACGTTTATGTATTATTTATTTTTATTTATGGTTGTTTTTAGTCAGGAGGTACAAGGCGTATTTGAGGCATGCACTTCCTTTGCCTTAGAAACCATTTCGTTGCCAAATGTTCGGCCTAGTACATTGTTATTACCTTGCCCAAGAGCTTTTCCAACTTGTGTCTGATTTGCGGTCGGTCAAATACATCAGCCTCTCTGGTATATTACTCCAAATCACGGCTTCCTTTCATTTAGGAAATTGGTTCGCTGTTACATATTCTGTTTTTGTTTTCATTAAAAAAATATCACTCACCGTAATTTGCGCAGATGTGTTTCCTACTCCTCACGCATTCATCACTGCTCACATCTGGACCTGGGGAGAAGCAAACCATACATTCACTCGTTTTGGATTTTAATCAAACATGGAATTAGTTTAAACACTCTTGTGTTTACTTTCACAAACGGACACAAATAAGATAGATAGATGTATAGCTCTTTATAACACTATTATTAGCCCTATGTTTTTTATTAATACGAATATGATTAATTATAATTATATTATTCTTCTTATTATTATTACTATTTATATGTTGTTATTATTATTAAATTTTTATATAATAGGACTTCAATTATATGATAAACACGGGTAATATATTTACATTGGAACAAAATGGGTTAAATATTTTGTTGACAAATTTGTGAATTAAAACAACACCTAAAGTGATTTCCATGGCATGGTGAGATGGGCCTGCGTACCAAGAAAACACTGCCGGGGCTTCCAAGAGAAATGTGTTGCATGTGCACTTTTGAACAAAGAGCAAGACCAAATATTTAGCCGTCATAAGCTTTTTAGGTGACCTTTGGGTCATTCAGCATTACCACAAAGTTTAATGAACAACGAGCGGTTCGCTCTCCAATCCTCCACGGCGGAGCGACGGGCTTTTTACTCAGGATACACCGAGAGAGGAGTGACTGTCGACGGCCAGGGACTGAAGACGGAGGGGATAAATCCCAGGAAATGCCTTGTTAAAGGCTCCTAATTGAATCCTGAATCTCCTAGTTTCTCTCCTTGAATAGAAAATAATGGTCATATAAAATTAATATACTTAAATTGCATATTAAGCCGTTAAATTAAAGAGTGCCTTCCATTTGGATATTTTTTAAGGAGTAGGTCATACGCCTCCACATCGGGCCCTCGGACTGGACGTGTTATTTTGAGGGCTTTTGAATACATAGTGTCGCGTCTAGTGGCAGACATGGACGTCTTTTCACACAGCAGTGTTTTCGCCTACGCGTTGTTACGGTGAGTTTGGTGCGCACAATGGCCTGTGCGTGGAGCGGTCCATGAGGACGTGTTACGCACTTCATCACAGCCTCTTAGCCGGCCTACGCACCGTGGGTACACATCATAATCAAACAAAAGGTTATTCAGCGTTATCATTATTACAAATATGTTGGGGGTTTTGCAAAATAATATTGAATATTATTGAAAGTCTTCAGAATGAGGCAGTATAGTCGACGACGTACGTTGTTTTTATTTGTATTTACTGTCGAGGATCAATTGCTGTTTGTTTCTTGGCGAGGTCGCTGCCCCACATTTCTGAGAATATAGCGGATTAGTCGATTTGTAACAGCCTTGTTTGATCCTAATTTAGGAATATTTGTGATAAATATAAAGGTCTCTTGTCTGGAGAAGCGCAGCATTCCTCAGTGCAGAACAGCATCAAATAGAACTTGTAATTTGGTATAATCGAGCCTACATAGAACCGAAACATGGTTCAAAATGGTTGTCATAAATACATTTGGCAAATAGTCGACTTTAGAAAAGCTGAATTCTCATAGAAATCCTTATCACACAACAGTCAGTGGCCTAATGAATCGTAAAAGCGTTAGATTCAGGCCAATCGTTTGGTTTAAACTGGCCTAAAAGAATATGCATCGACACATGAAGGTCCACGGTTAAAGTCCTCAGAAATAATAAACATAGAAAGCATCTGCATTGATTCTATATCATCATCGAGAGCCGTGTCCCTCCAGATACACAGCCTAATATCAATACATGTAGAATATAAGGTTGCAGGTGAACAAAGCCATAGTTATAACCACATAAATCAAGCTTACGGCACCTTGACGATAAGACAACAAATTAACGTGATTTACGATCCAACAGAACAAAATGAAAAGTTCTTCCCGTAGTTCTCCTGTTCGGTGGGCTTTCATTTAAAAAGGAAAACTGTTCGAAAACATCCAAGCATTCTGTCAGCAATATTAAAAAATAAATATTGAAACATCCATTACAGCTTTGAAATGCATAGCCACCGTGGCTCTATATCCATTTAATTGGCATCGAGAGCAATACTAATAAGCATCGCCTTCTTGAATGAAATAAATCACGTTTATTTCCTTGCATTATATTAACCCATGGTTAAAGGTTGCATTTTGCCATGCAATTGCTTACCTGTGTATCAATTCATCATATAGCAGTGGCCCCCTCAGACTCAATTGCTTTCCACGCAGTCTCTAGAATAAATCCTTCACCCTTTCTCTGTAGACAATGCTGTCCTAACCCTGATCTTGCTGTTTTTCAGACATTTCCATATACCAATGCAGACAGTATTCCCGATAGAATGGAATGGCTCGCATTCAACTACCAATAAAAAGCCAACACGGTCTCCGTATTCCCCCAAAAGATCCCTGGCAATCAATCAAGCGTGGAAATGTTGCAGGAATTCAAAACATATAGGTTGTACATATGTCGGGCTGGCATTAGGATTTAGGCGTTTCGGAACCTTTATGATGACAAAAGGCACTGCCTTGAGATACAAGTATATTTGTTCACGTGATCAGATGGTATTCTGTCAGCCTGCTTCTTACCTCACGAATCCATTTTCATAAAGGGTGGCGTTTGTTTCCCCATCTGAGATGCAGGCCTATACCTTACATATAACTATAGCCTATATATGTACAGGTTTCTGAGTTCCTGCAACACTTAAACCGACATTGTAACATTCTTTGATGATATGAAATAGGCAAAGGGTTTTCGATGAATTCCTTTCTGACTTGTGATTGCAACAATAAAACGTCTGCTGTGCTGTTTATTTTGAATATTCTCTAATCAATGTGTTTTGTTTGTGGGTGTAATAAGCTGTTTTTAATTGTGTGCCTAGGCAAAGTCAAAATAGCCCTATACGTGTATCTGATGAACAATATTGAACAATTTTACTTTCACCCTTATGGACAATAGTCACAGTAACAGGCCCTTTGTGTCACCGTTATTAATGCATTTTATATTTTATCAGTATACTTTGTATCGGTACCATTTTTCAACAATGGACTCGAACTTAGACTCGAAATTGTATGGAAATAAACGACAGAATATGCCTCTATTGTTTGGCGAGCCAGCAGTCTGACACGTCGCTGCAGACGGCAGGCTGTTCTCCAGCGTTCACGTCGCACACAAATTAATGCATTCTCTTTCTTCCCAACGAGGAATAAGAAAAATACACAATCTCACACAAAAGTGTGAGATTGTATTGCTGAGCGCCTGCAGGATGGAGGTGCGGAGGTGAACGCTCCAGGCTGGGGGCGCGGTGAGTGAGCCGGGGCTCCGAGCAGAGAGGCTCCCAACAGAGAGGCTCCGAGCAGAGAGGCTCCGGGCAGCGGCTCTGAACCGGGTCTCTGAGCTGAGGCTCTGACCAGAGGCTCTGAGTCGGGGTTCTGAGAAGAGGATCCGAACAAGGGCTCTTAGCAAAGGCTCCGAGCAGAGAGGCTCTGAGCTTAGGCTCTGAGGCTCTGAACAGAGGCTCGGCCCGCTAGCATCGCAGCATATGTTCAGAGGGTAATAAAAGTGAAAGATTTACAGTTTTCGCCCGGCCCCCCAGCAGCCCAGCACCCTTTTAAAAAATTACTGCCAATGATTTACTACCAGAAAGGTCTGCCAACCTGCCAAAAGTTCCTCCAACTCCCCAGAATAAAACTCTGATCTTCAACCAAATAAAGAAATACTACGAATTACGCACGACATTTATCAGCCAATCACGAAAATACGTGTTTTGTTTTATTTTAACAATATAAAATTGATAATTGATTCATAAATAATTCTAATAGATGCTACCGGGTGAAATGTTGTCCTAGAAGGAAAGCTATTATTTAAATACTCATGCAATCGTGAAACTGCGGACTGGAGGAGCCTTACACAATTGTATTTAACAAGAATGGCTATTCCATAAATAGTCAGCGAGCAACTCTTTCATAATTAGAAAAAAAATGATTATACGAATCATTTAAGATCCATGGCTAACGTGCAAGCATACACATGGCATGGCCAGCGTATTAAAAATAAAACATATACACCCTTACACACACAAATGTGACTACACTGCAACACACTATAAATCTGTTTAGAGCGCTCACATCAAAGGGCGCAATAGATCATCAATTTGACACATATCGCCATTCACTTCCACAGTCACAGAAAAGGGGAAAAATTACCTACCGAGCATCCATTGCCCCTCGGATGTTGCGCTAAAGTGACGGATACAGTCGCTCCGAGTACCGGACCGGTCGGATATTATTTTCTTGGGGATCGCTTCAGTTTTCAAGTCTGATAGAGTCCTCTGGATTAATGACGCCGCGGCGCTTCTAGGGGGACGTGCTGCATTAATTATTTAGACAATCACGTGGTCAAGCATAGAGAGCCTAGCGGTATAGTCTCCGGAATTATATCTCACAATGCAGACAGCACAGTTTAATACATCTTAGGGGGGGCTGTCTTCGCTCGGCGCGGCCGCTACCAACAGCTGGGAATCAAATATGGCCGTGTGAGAGCCATGGCCAACGCGACGACCGGGGGATTCTACATTCGGTGCAATGTCATTGGAAATGGCAGTGCCTTTGGCTCGCGTTTATTCCTCTCAGACATGTAGGTCAACGTGGCTCCCGCTGCACGCACCGGCGTCTCTGACCTGATTGCGTTATGTTTGTGTGCAGGTCCACTAAACGCACTACAGTGTTTGTTTCGCTTTGATGATAGTACCAAGGGGTGAACCCCCCTTTGCTTAATTATGTAATCATTTCTTTGGATACGGTTATTCCTCAATGCCGGCGTAATCAAAACGCACTACTGGATATACATTTAAACATAATTCTTATGATTGTTTCACGATTTCTACCCCTTGTGGGCTAGCCTCACCCCCACCCTTTTTTGTATTCTCCGTTTTTCAGCCCCAATGAGAGGGTGCTGTCGTCTCTCAAGCAGACGGGCGGTTGGTACCCATCACCTTTGTTTACGCGGCTCATTCAGGAGCCATAAGGCGCGTGCACGTGTAACTACAAAGCCACACGCATGGATGAGCAGACAGGAGTTCCACGGCGGCCCATATAGCCTGCACGCGGGCGAGCCCAGGCCTGTTGGTAGTCATGGAGACGGACACACTGCCCAACATTTAAAGGGAAATGTTTTTGTTTCAAATGTCAGGCTGTATCTCGCCGTCCTCCTCATTGTATCTGAATGAAGACGTATTGTGGTAAAGTTACAGGTCTATCTGAGTACTGGGTCTATCAGAACCCAGGTACACCGGACCCTCTGCCAGGCCTGCAGGAAGACCAAAAGGCTTCCCGCACTGCAGGACTCAGAGTGGCTTGTTCATCAGGACTGTGCCTACACGCAAATTAAATGTCGTTAACTGGCTTGTAGGCCTGTTTTTTATTCTTATGAAGTTTCGCAATAAAAGCGCAACACTGGGAGTTTGCAGAAAGCCATTACAACTAATGGACCTACTTCCACATAGGCCAATGGAGAGACACTGGGAACTAAGTGTTAGTGTTAGTCCTACGGTGTAGGATATTGACAGTTGGGCTTTATTGCGTATTGTCAGTTTGTGTTGCTGAGTAGGCCTAGGCTCATGTATTGCTCTTGTGCATTCTCCCATAAGTGTATTATATTAATTATGTTAAATCCCTGAAATCAATAAAACATTCAAACAAATACCAACTTCTTCCAGAACGATTTCTGTCGTTTTATAAACGTTTTGGCCAAAAACGTGCCTGCTAATCTCATAGACATGGAAACAAGTCCTTCACAAGGCTAATTATCAATATTTTACAGCTACACTCATTGTACATGAATAACTAGGCCTATCTTCAATAATTACATCTCCTCTCCTCATTGAACGTCTGGACATTAAATCTATGAGCCTTCGGGTTTTGCCGCTTTTTTGGCAGACATCTGCACCGAGGGATATTCTAATTGCAATATGCAAAACATTTATATTGGCCTATCTTTATATTATACTCAGTACATAAAAGTATTTTCCAAGTTATTATTTTGAGTATACGAGAATGGGGATTGGAAATTATAACCATATCCTGTTTAATCAAATGTTTCGCAATTAACTGATTGGTAACCAATTAACTCCATAGTTGGTAGAAATATTTATTTTCCAATATAACTTTCACATCTGGATGCACAATACAATGTAAAACGCAGGTACAAAAATAAAATACAATAACAAAGAGACATGGGACAAATGCATTCATTGGAACGGTGCAGGGCTGCAGCTGATCAAATAAATATTTCAATACCTTTAAACTCGTGAAATCTATTCACTGGAAAATAGCTATAAATTCTTGTTTTTTTTGTTTAGTTTTTTTCTTTTCTTACAATCAGCGCGCATCGCGTGTGTGGGAGAAATGCCGTGGCTGCAGGAGGTCAGGTACCCGGGGTCAGTCCTCGCGGCTGAAATGTGTCTCAGGCTGCAGTAGAAGTGTCCCCTGCTTGAACCTGCACGGCATGCCATGGTCGAACTTCACTTATATACCTTCTCTACCTCTCATCGCTATAACCCTCAGCGCGTATTCTGAAAAGTTTCTTTAAACAATCGTCGTTTTGTTCCTTGGAGAGTACATGAGTAGACGTCTCGAAACGTGACGCCAAAGCCCCTGGTTCGTTTGGTGTGAATGGATGTCAATGATTAGGATTCGACGTTAACTAAGAACGTCACTAGGAGTTGCGTAAATACCATGCTAATAAAGAGTTCCAATGAATTTACAATTATAAAAAAAACATTGATCGAATAAATTTAAACTTGCTACACGAAAATATACAATTGTTTGACAAAATAAATAACAAAAAAAATAGAATAAAGAATGAATTCGTTTTCTAAATATTCTGGAAAAAGATCATTCGAATTAGAGGAATCTAAGGAGCATTATTTTGGTGCCATGCAAGAACAACATACCTTTTATTTCGAGTTTAAGGCGGTATGAACGAACCTTTTAAAATACACACTGTTTACAAAGATGTCAAGAGAGATTTATAACCGATTAAGGGCACTCAAGATAGTGTTCAGATACGAATATCATCGGAATGTTTGGGCAATATTTATCAACTACTCAATGCATTATTATACAAAATAAATTAAACGATGTAATACATAGAAACGATTTGTGTGTAGGCCTCTATCGGAATTACTGAACTATGTTTCTGAGTTGTGATGCCACTGATGTTTCAAGTATATTTCGTTAAGTATGGAGTATTTCCATTACAGAAAAATATATATTTTAAATGTATAATTTGAAGAAAAAAAATGTAACCCACGCTTCGAGCAGATCCACAGCCCAGAACCAATGCACATGGACACGAGTGACTACTTTCAATAAAGTCGGTGATAAAATGTATGTATTTTATATATATTTCCAAAAAATCAAAAGTTGGTTTCGTAATACTGCGCCTATTGGAGGATTTAACCTTCTAAAGCAGGCCCGATGCTCGTACCTCCTTTAGGAAAAGGGGTTGATTTCTGACTCTATTCTGGTTCATCTCCTCTTGGGTCATTAGTTCGTTGAATAGAAATTGCGTAAAACGACTCAGGTCCATGCAAAAGGCAAACACTCTTTGTATAATGTACAGTTAATTGAACTCCACTCTATAAACTTGTGATATCAGTCTGGTTCTCCTTCGGAATACTTTGCATATGGCTGGCCGCCGGCGTGGAGCGGCCCTTGGTGTTGGGCAGCTTGTGGTCTTTCTTCCATTTCATTCTTCTGTTCTGAAACCAAATTTTGATCTGCCGCTCCGAGAGACAAAGAGTGTGTGCAATCTCAATCCGCCTCCGTCTAGTCAGATACCTGTTAAAATGAAATTCCTTCTCGAGTTCCAAAACCTGCTGCCTGGTGTACGCTGTTCTTGAGCGTTTGGGTTCGGATCCGGTGTAATCCGGGTTCACTGTGGGGAAACAAGTAAAGTGAACCCAAATGTCACCTATACTGCACAACCAAACAACAACAACATAGCTGAAATATTTACACCAAACTCTTCCAAACTTCCAGGCATCCCGCCCCACCACCACGAGTCCAGGGCAGGAATGTAACTCAACAGTATCTCCCTTTCCCCCTCAAACTGGTCCACCTGAACACTATTACAACGCGCCAGGAGCGCTTTAAGAGCGCCCAGACCTAGTGCCCTATTTCCTGGGCAATAAAAATGTATGACTTGTGTAATTGGTGAGGCCTTCAAAGACTCTCATAAATATTACACTGATGAATTCTCAAGCCCTTTAAAACGGGAGACCCTCAGCCGGCCACCAAAAAAATAATTTTGTGGAGGCAAAAGGAAATCTTACCAGTAGTTACGTGGACTTTCTTCATCCAGGGATAAACTACGGCCGGCAGCTTGGCTTGTATCCCGTTTTGGCTCTTTGTGTTTTGCTCCTGTCCACAAGTCCGGGGACCGGTCATTTGGACCGGGGAACTCTGCTCATCCCGGCCGCCGGTGAACGGGCTGGGGCGGCCGACTGCGTCGTGCACATGACCCCGAGGCGGCACCGCGCCGTCCTGCACGGTGGTGGCGCAGCTGAAGGGCTGATCCGCGTAATTTGGCCGTGTGTAGAGCCCTGGGTGCTGCTGAAAGTCTGTGTCCTGCGCTGGACTGAAGAAGTCCGAGCCCTGGTCGGATATATAGTTATTCTGTGAATATTCCTCGCAAGGAGGAAATTTTGGGTCCACATATTTTGAGTTCACCATATACGAACTCATGGCCATTAATTTCTGAAGGTAGAAAATACTAATTTTTCTCGAGTTGTCTTTTTTCCACCCTCCATAAAGCCCTCCTACTTGGTGTCAACTGAATAAAGTTAGCAGACCATGTGACCATGTCGGCCAATAGAGGGGTTGCAATCCCATAAACGAGTAAACATACACAGAGAAGCAATTTGATATAACTAGTTCATAGGGAAATTCAACTATTCTAGAATGTATCCTGTGAACGGTTTAAGTAAATGCATTTAGAACGTAGAAACAATGCCAAAGCAATAATTAGACGACATAAACCAAAACACACACATAACCCCATGCAGCAACCCCAGTATAAACAACATCATTTATGAGTATCAACAACCCCTCCATCACTATAGTTTAGCTCATTTTATTCTTGTAAGAATATGTTTCATATTCTTTAACAGCGTCCGACTGAAACGCTGGAGTTGGACAGCAAGAAACCAACAAAAGCTACAAAAGCCCTGCGGCATAAAAGGGGCGAATAATGACGGAGGACAATTGATGAGCAGAGTCTTTGTGGGGAAGGGGTCATCCAAAAGTTACACGAATCTCATCCCTTCATCTGCTCGTCTCCTTTCACGCACTGTCTAAGACCACTTCTGGACGGCCGTCGCCCTGACAATCAATGGGACAGAAGCGACCCGATGAGAAGGTCTTCCGAGGGAAGGTTGAACCAAATGAAATACTGAATAAATAATACCAGCATGTTCCGTGATTATTGAAATGTATCAATTATTTCTGTTTATAGTGTAGTTTGACAATGGCTAGTCATTTCGTATGCTTACCAAATGTAATGAAAAGTTTTAGTTGAAAGGCCTATAATTCATCATTTGTACACAGGCCTAATAACGAATAATTAATAATATGTGCATTAATGGATAGGTATTCAGATTCCACTGGGTTTATAACGCAACGGTTTACAGATGAGGGATTAAAAATCAGACACCGTGATTGGCTGGGCTGCATCAGGCCAGAGATGATAATTGGACAGCAAGCGGTCAATACATCGAAGTGTTTTCATCGACCATATACTCCCCTAGAATCGAATCTGTGACTCTGGTTTCATCACACAAATTCGGTTCTACAGGGTATATATGGACGACGGAAGACCAAGTGATCATTGGTTCGACTAAAAAAAACGTCTTGACGTCAGACAGCATAACTTTCACCCAAAATGTTTCAGCAGGAAGTCGTTGCGTCATCACAGGAGCAAATGTGTGGACCCGGATTTGGTTCATGATTCTCCTTCAGGTGCTTTGTGGTGTGAACTTTGACGGTTTATTATTGGGGTTCCCTGTAGTGCATGTAAGCCTGATGTAGGACTATGCAGCAAGTCTGCGTTTAATGTAAAAGACGATTTAGCAAAGTCCACACATTTTTTCAAAACAGTAAAAATGTAGACTTGACCAACTAAGTGTTCAGGAAGCACACTTCTCAGAATATGAGGATAAAAGCCACAGAGGTCAACACAAAATCGTTAACAGCAATATCTGGAAGTTAAATTACTGTTGGTGCCACTGACAGTTGAAAAAGTTTCCTAAGTCCTAATGAACTCACGAGGAACCAGAACTCTTTCAATGCAAACCAAAAAAAAACTAAAATAATAGCCTGCAGGCAAAATGTGTTCTGTGAGTCCCAACCCCTACCCTACACCTCTGCTCTCACCCCTGAAATAGCGTTTATACCCTCATATAAGTCAAATGCAAAACCTTCTGTCGTGTGGTGATGAAAGATAGTCTAGGCTTGGAATATCGTATTTATTATTAAGATATTGAAGTTAGTATGGACCTGTGTTGATGTTTTTGCATGTTGGAAAAATATAATTGGGTTATGATGTCCAGAACGAGATTCCTTTAGGCAATACAAAATTACATGGAGGACTTGCGGTGAATCTGTCTGCAGATTATGACATAATAAGGCATCTTGATAATGCCAGTAAAACATATTATAATAGATTTGAAGATTGTTAAAATAACAACAAAAAAAACTTCTTTAACGATTAAATCAGATTGGTCTCGAGACAGTTCTCGTTCCCATTTCCACCTGTACACAGCTAATTTTAATACTTAATGCTAATGTAGGATTACGGCTTTGGACCACAGCCTATTTGCATCCCAAGTGGTCAAATTCGTTTCCTTGTGGGCACCATATCGCTCTATTGGTGAGACGCCATTGACTCTTGGTTCACCTTGCCCTCACCCGTCCCGCGGGTCAAAGTTGAGAAGCAGACTATCAAAAAAGAGGATAAAGTCTGCATTCCCTTCCTACTGGTCAGAAAAGGTCCTCAAGCAGCCTTTAAAATTGGCAAAATTGTAAATTGTTATCTACAGCTATTATCTACTTTTTCAAAAGGAAAATAGATCGAGAGATAAAGCCTAATGTGTTAAAAGAATATGATTAGGGAGTTTAATATGAATATTACGGGATTATTATTATTGTTATTATCAATACTGTTGTTATTATTATTATTATTATTATTATTTTGAGCTCGTATTTGATATCTAAGGTGGCGTATAGATACCAATGAATCAACAAGGATCATTAAAAATAATTAAGTCGTTTGTGTCTTCACTAATAGAGAGGATATTATTTTTTTCTAAAAATAAATATTCTTCATCTGTTAAACACAATTTAGTTTGGATCATTAAATTATTATTTTTCACTACCATATACACTACAAGTTTCATAAACCGCCTCTCTAAACGGGCAGGATTCAATTAGGATTATAAACAATTCAACAATGACGTTGTTTTATGACACTGTACAGTACTATACAACTCCAGGCTAGTGGTGTGAGATATTATACAGCATCGCTTTGATTCGATCCCCTCCACTGAAATATGATCCGAGGAGAGGCCTGCCCACAGGCCTGCTTCAGCACAGCAGCTCGCATGATCAAATGCTCTAAACCGTTTCAGGGATAAGGGCACGACTTTATCACCGAAATATAAATAAATAGTGTCCAATAAAAACATTTAATCAGGACCCGTTAAACGCTCGCTTTCTGTCCACTAAACGGGTCCCAGTTTACCACACTGCACTAATATAACACGATGCTGATGACATCACTAACGCGTGACACCGTCGAGTCCCGGAGCAGAACTTACCAGGACGTGCGTGTTGATATTGGTGGACGAACGCGTCCATGTTGTGCTAAAATCCGTTTGGTAGCTCCACACGAGTCCAAAGCTCCATTCCCGACCATCTGGATGGCCTTACTAATACACATCCAGAATTATATTTGGCTTGTCAAGTCCGAGGCCATAAAACAAAGTTTAATGGCATCACGTGTTCACCTACAGCCATTCACAGCGCGCCTCTGAGCCATAAATAATCCTCAAAGTTGCAGTTATTGAATAACAGCGATTAGGCCTACACTGATGTCACTGCGAGCAACCGACGTGCAGAATAGCAACAGAAGGCTTATGAGTTTGGCTGAATTCCTACTGAAATAATTCTTACTGTAGACTGCTGCAGTTTTGAAATAGCTAAGTATTTTTGTGAAATTTTACACGTTTTCGTTTTAAGGCTGAAATGATTAACAAACTTATGTGGTTTGTTGGACTTATGTTCATAGGGGTGTCTTAGTGTATTTCAGCTTGCAGTCATAATGTTTTTCATCAATTTATCATTAACTTAATGTTCATGCGCAATACTTATGCTCCACCTCTCCCTCACTGGACACTGAACATTGTGTTTGACAATATAGTTGTACAAACAAGCATTATAAAGAGGGAGCCATGTGCTTGTATGTGTGTGTGTGTGTGTGTGTGTGTGTGTGTGTGTGTGTGTGTGTGTGTATGTGTGCGTGTGTGCGTGTGTGTGTTTCTTTGTCTGTCTGTGTGATTTACAGGTGTGTGATGCATCTCAACATCCTCTCATCAGCTTTCTCGTTAAGCATTTTTTCTTTCAGATATAATCCTAGTGTGAGTTAACTCGTCATCACTAAATGTGTGGTGTTATTTTGATTATTATAAGTGCCATGTAATGCTATATGCAAAAATGGGCCTAACTCTCATAGTAAGGCATAACATTGTGTTTTTTGCATGACTAAAATATCTAATAGGCCTACGTTGTTTCCTTTGCCCCATGGTTGAAGGATGCAATAGATGGCAACTTTTCGTTGTTAAAGAAAAAACGAATAAAACGAATAATTTGGTCCAATATGCAGAATGGCCAACTCATATCGGGCCTACATCCTTTCAATTAGCCGTGTTTTCACATTTAAAAGCTCTTGTTATCATATGCCGCCATCCACTTTTAAAATATAAGCAGACCTATTTGGGCTTATTGGGCATATCAACACATATATTTCAATCAATTACTTTTGGAGCCAGTCATCACATTACAACATAACCTGGAAGTTGAACAGCTTCAAAAGGAGAACGTGTGTTGAGTGTTGGACAACAGCGCCTCTTGCTGGCCCGCTGGCGGCCCTGCCCTTCAGACCCCCTCATTACAGGCGCTGGTGGGAAGGCCGAGGAATAGGCCGAACTTGTTGCTCAAAGAAAATTCAAATAAAATCCATCAAAGGCAGCTCAATGGATCACCAAGTGACTCATGATAGTAGTAGTAGTAGTAGTAATAATAACAATAATGGTAATACTAATAATATGATGTTCGTTAGTCTAGAGACAAAACGAAAAAAATATATATTCTATTCCATACAGTAGCCTAGATATTATGAGATTAATTGTTTTCGAGAATACATTTAAACTTGAAGACCATAACCAAAGGTAGGCCTGACCAGACACAGGTATGTGATCACTAGACTTCCACATGGAAACAAAGCTGGATGGAGAAAGGAAACGACCGTGGATTTATATTAGCCTAAAAAGGGAATTCGAATATGTATCAGCCACACGTTACTATATTAGTTTATCAGTAACTAAACATGAGATCAAACGCGATGCACACTGTGTATCTGCTTTACTGTTCAGTTTCTCTCTCCTTATTTTGTCTGCACTTCTCCCCCGGCTCCATTTTGCCGCATTGCAGTAGGGTTGTAAATTCTTTCGCAGCTGCCTGTCAGACTGCAGTGAAATACTGGCTTTGTCTGGTCTGTTCCCCATCCAAGTGGCCTGGCCCGAAAACAACTGTCCAACCCGGGGTTAGACTATACTACAGCAACTTCATTTGGGAAATAGTGTGCAGAATAGGCTATTGTTGCGGTGTTTCCTATTTAGATAGATAGTTTAGCCCACCGGAAGGCCATTATCTCAGATATGTCACCGGGACCCAAGGGAAAGTAAATGACAGATTACGGGGTTGGTTTTGCACCTCCTAGACCACATCGCCTGAATAAACTGTAAACTATAATAAACCTTAAGCCACATCTTCCATAACAGCATTCTGGAAGGGAACTTCTGAACAGAGGCGATTATATTGTGCAAACTCTCATTCATATATCATTCATATACATATTCACATATACATTTATGTAGACCAATGTGGCATCATTTAGTCGACTTAATTTCTAGACATTTGGACAAATTGTTCTCTAAAAGTGAAAAGATTTATTAATACATTCTAATACATATTAACAGACATGTCGCCATAAGCCAATCCCAGGATGTGAGAGGAGATCATACACAGACGAGACACACACTAGTTAACAAACGCTGTCCTCGGAACCGCAGCCTACATGGAAAAGTAGCACGCAAAATGCTTACCCAGAGACGGTGGGTAATCCATATTCGTGCTCCTCGGCTCTCGGATGGAGCTGTGTGAAGTCTCTGCGCCTCTCATAGCCGAGGTCAGGTCGAAATCTTCCTCCTCCGGCGGGGAAACGAACCGATGACCACCGCGGTGTCGAAGGTTTGGGCTGCTCGCTTCTTCCACCCAACGAATGACAGGGGATTTTTTTAAGGACTGCAGACAAGGACATCGACTATTGGTTTGGACGCCATAGAGAAAGAATGCGGTGGGGAAAATCGCCTGGGAAATCAGGAAAAGGGCCATGAAACCGTTCGCCTCTCACACATGACCAGTGGCATCCAATGACAGTCGATAGACGCACATAAAAAAGGTTTATTGCCAAGTTGTAAATTGTCGTCTTACAAAAAGGCATTTGGACGGCAGCAATCCTCTCCATCTTTGCACATAATAGCAGATGCTCTTCTGTGTTCCCCTGAATGCGAGAAGCAAGGAAATCTTCTCTTTTGTTAGGAATCCTTAAAGGAATTATTGTAAGTTATTTCACAATAGTTTTCTAGGGAAGATCTCATTTTTCGTCGTATAAATAGTAAAAACAACATTTGTAAGGCTACTTGTTATGTTTCTAAAATACTTGGAAATATGATAAGTTATATATCATGTTAAATCTGTACCATATTGAATTCCACACGTTTTTATTACCATTTTGCTTATGTTGGCTGCGTCGAGCAGTAGATCTCAACAACTAAAACACATAGGCCTATTTAACCTCCAGGCCACGTGAAAACACTATTCCATTTCCTTATTAATATATAGGCTAATTAGTTATTGAATGTCACATTCACTCGGTTAAAAGTGTCTCTCCAGTGTGCTGCTACTTTGAGGCTGTTGTGTCCTCGTTGCGACAAAAAATGTAGGCCTAGTCGACTAAATATATTATTTCCGTTCTCTGACAAACTTAAAAATTGAAGTCAACCTAAAGGCCTTCATTTTGTCTGTCAAAAGCAGTGCATTTTAGCACCATCGTGCCCATAGTACGCCAATGTTATTTGTCTAAATTCCTGTATAGGCCATACTGCATTCAAATATTCAATATATATATTTTTTAAATCTGCAAATATAGAATATACCGATAACATTTGTATTTTAAGATAGGCTACTTATATTATTATCACAGGCCTGCCATATAAGACTATTAGCAGACACAAACAATCATATGCAATCCCTCATTCATATATATATTTTAGTAGTATCCTACATAAGTAGGCCTCGATACTATTGCCATTTGAGTGTAGAAGGTAGGCTATATTGGAATAATCCTATTACTATTAGGCATTCGGCCTTTGCTGAAGCGTATTCTCACTGAGAACAAACAGTAATGGGTAAAACATGTTGTGAACCAGCCTCAGTCCTCCAGTCTCCAGTTGTTTGCGTCCGTTACGTGGAGGACGGGCGGTTCACACGAGCGGTCGACAGCGGAAATGAAGTGCAGACCAAAGCCACCGCGCCCCGCCATGTTGACCGCTCCCTTTGATGGTGCCGAGCAGCGTCTGCACGGAGGTGATACTGAGGCATGAGGTTAATGTTGCTGAGGCTAATTGCATTTTTATTTCAAATGTACAACCACTAAAAATCCTTAAAATCCAAAAAATCGTATGAACATGTTATATATTGTAGTTGTTTCATTATCAGAATTTGTGAAACAATCGTTTTTATTAATAAACAAACAGAAAAAGCGAGTGAGTGTGTGTGTGTGTGTGTGAGTGTGTGTGTGTGTGTGTGTGTGTGTGTGTGGGTGAATCTTTTTAGATTTATATATATTTTTCTCTGTGTGCTATAAACTGTCTGTTGAG
>JAOPUA010000091.1:2430233-2441511 GCA_027122455.1 Trisopterus luscus
TGTGTGTGTGTGTGTGTGTGTGTGTGTGCGTGCGTGTGTGCGTGCGTGCGTGTGTGTGTGTGTGTGTGTGTGTGTGTACAGGAGTAGATCATTTTTATGATAGTTCTTAATAACTCTTTGTATACCTGTTGTTTAATTATATTATTTTTATTATTCTGGTTCCGGTTAATATTTGTACTCATATCGTGTTGTTTTATGTAGGCTAGTTTACCTACCAACCACCCAAAAATCCCTTTCCTCGTATGTGCAGAGCAACTATAATCTAATCATTCAATTATAGAAGAAAATTCTGAGTGCGGATTCCGATATTATTTTTTGCTGGCACCGCCGTTGGATCCCGGATCATCTGGTGAAGTCTAAACCGAGAACCTCTCCGGTCTGCGTATGAACGGTGTGGGTTTGCGGTTTCCGCGTCACGCTGTCATAAAGGCCTCGTCTCTTCTGAACGTACGTACACGCCAGCAGTCCATGAAGCGATGCTACCACAAACACCAACAGGAGACGCACTGAAGACGCAGGAATGACATTTAACAAGTCCAGCCACCCTGTAAAGAATCAATAAATATAATCATTCACTCACGTATAAATACCGAAGTAGAGCTTGTATTTATAGGCCTATTCCTATTCCTGTTTGCATTTTGAGGTGAGGGACGCAACAAGAGCCCTGTAGACTTTGTGGCCTATGCAAAACACCACACCATAAAGACCGGGGCCGTTTACATCTAGAAAAAACCCTCTTGAGTGGAATAATGACAAAATAGCCCCGAGTCAATCACAAAGGTTTTTTGTTTGTTTATAGGTATGCCGAATCTCGGGTCGTAACATAGCGCCCCCTCTGGCGGCATTGCCCGCTAGGCCTGCGGCAGCTCCCAAACCCGGGGAAACTCATTTCTATTTTCAATCTAACAGATGCCGTGTTTGTATTATTTTCATTAGTTCATATGCAAAGAGCAGGATTGTATAGGCCTATGTGTATAAAAACAATATTATTGCAGCATATATATATATATCACAAGCTTGAGTATTGGTGCCATGGTCATGGTCTCAAAAATGGTCAACATTGTTAGGCTCCTGCAATGCAAATAGGCCTTTTATAAAAAAATAAAAAACAGTGATGACGTTATGAGCTACGACCGCGCGCAGTGTGGACTTTGTGTCTGGAGTTTGGTATCATGTTGGTCATATTCCCCTTTTCCGGCTTAAATGGCACCAATATCATTTGGAATTCATCGTGAAGGTTTTTTTTCTCTGGAGGTTCTCAGTATTTATCCAGGCTCCAAATAATGCTTTGTTTGTGTATAAATTAGATCGGCGATGTTCTAGAAACTTTTCTGACCCCCTCATGTTTGTTGTGACATGCTCTTCTTAACGGTTGGGATAGGGTTAAGCTTTATTAATTTTTTCCACCCTTATTTTTTATGTATTGGCGCTATTTAATGACTTGTGCACCTAAAAGTGTTCCCTGGTGCACTGCCACTGCAAAGGAGCAACGTCGCCCCCTAGCGCTGACATCACCGCATAAATGTCTATTATGAATTGAGTAAATGGACATAATTATCTGTAGGCAAGTATAGCCACATATTGATTTATTAGTTTTTCTTTTAAAAATAGCACTGAGAAATCAATAATAATGAGATAGTTATTAATTAAGCTTATATTAAAGAAAATAAAACAACAGCGTGTTATCTATACTAGCCTATACTAACTGGGATAAACCATTTAGTCTACAGCGACTGTGTAGAAGACGTTTAGCTGTGGTTTGTAATTGTCACTATTCGGCCAAAAAATGAGCAAAACGAAAAGGAGGCAGTCGACAGTCAAAGTGAAGTTTTCCCCCATCGTCCAGGAATGCATTTGATGAATAAACGTGACCAACAGTGGAAGTGATTTCCTCTTTGTCACAAGGACAATTCATCGACCCAGACACCCTATAGAAAAGTGTCTCAATTTCTGTTTGTCAGCAAGAGACGCAAACACACAGGAAAGAGAGTTTCAAAGGACGGTTGTAATTACTGGCCTGGACCATAAACTGATTTAGCCCAGACGTCTAGCCCTTTCTATAGCTTTATTATCCCAAGCTTCCTCCGGCTTTAAGGTAATTCGTACAAGTTGAACAATAAATTGTTAAATCCTCGCACACCTCTCTCACTCGTAAACACTTTATTACTAGTTACTCTCTGCTTCAAATCAAGTCCACTTTTTGAACCTAAAGACTGAACGTACATCCTGGCCCTATAATGCACATTAACGCACGAATAATGCTTTACCCTATACGAATTTTTAGAATATTTTTGTGTGTTAGAATGCGCTTAGTGGACGAATGCATAACAGTCTAACGTATAGCTCCACCTGGTTTGAGTGGTCCGATAGAAATACTGTAAGCTAATAAATAAATGAAAACAAACATTTGGACGAATTTATGTTGTTAAACCTGCCAATTGCTTTGTAAATTAAAATAAATATACTTAAAATGTACAGCATAAAGTTATTTATTGAAGCATTTTTTTAAAAACGTTGTCTAATTGTTTTCATGTCTAACAAAACGACTTAAAAAAAACAGGGGCTGAAAACGCAGGCGTGTCGTACATCCTCTCAGCGGAAAGGCCTTCAACTATACACTTTAATTAACATTTTTACAGCAATTTACAAATTCTAACCCAGATTAGAAAACAGACGCCCTTATCCTCCTTTGAAACAAAACTAAAAATAAGTATTTACTTGTTTTTTGTTAAATGCAATTTAAAAAATTCAACGTAAGATTATTAGTTAATTATCCAGAAGTGGGCCTCGTGGCTCCGTTTACCGGATCAAGACACAAGCGTTGGGTGACCTGGAAACCTTCTTTAATGATGCATGTGTTGACGTTGTGGTCTTCTTCGCCGACCGCTGCGTGCCTGCTAGGTGGTCGACCCGTGAATGCAGCCCAGACCTGGGTCCACATCCCGGGCCCAGGCCTGGTCCCCAGCCCGGACCTGGGTAGACTACCCGGGTATGGATCCCCACCCGGACCCGGATCCAGACCCCGGGCCTCTAGGTCCCCACCCCGGGCCTGGGTCCAGACCCCGATTCGGACGATATAATTACAAAAACGGCTAAATCTAAGACGCTCAAAAAATAAAATAACATTATCGCGCAATCATAAAACGTGAGAAGAAACGGAATCACAAGTGATCCTTGCTGTTCCTCTCCCGGTTCATTTTCTTCATCTTCATCCGCCGGTTCTGGAACCAGATCTTCACCTGCCTCTCGGTGAGACTCAATATGCGGGCCACCTCGTAGCGGCGGTCCCGGGTCAGATACATGTTGTACAGGAACTCCTTCTCCAGCTCTAGAGTCTGATACTTGGTGTACGGGCAGCGCTTCTTTCTGGTGGACCGAGCATGAATCCAGTTAGCGGCCGGGTTGTCTGGAAAAGGGGGGAGATATGGAGAGATACAGAGTGTGGGTGTGTTGGTGTAAACCTTTGAAATTAGTTTGAAAAGGAGTATAACGCATTCCATATAGTCGCAATGGTTCAGGAGTGGTTCCCGAGCCGCGACACTTTTATAGGTTAGTAAAAAGCTCCAGCTTGGATCCACACCCAGCTCGTACAGTTGTAAGGGTTGTAAATCAACGGGGCTTTTTCGTTTACTTACTTGGGTCAAGTTGTTGTTTCTCTTCTTTTGGCTCGCTGTGGCTCGAAAGATCACTTCCAACGTGAGCCTCCTTCGGCGGCGTCTTCGTGTCGGTGCTTTCGGATACTCCACACGCAAAATCCACCGCCGCGACCGGACGAGGCTCCCGGGACTCGAAGCCCGGCGCACCGCCGCACTCGCTGCTCTTTGCCTGGACGCTCTCGGGCTTGGGTGCGTACTGACGACCGGCGGAGGAGTGGTGGAAGCCCCCGGAAAACGAGACGTGGTTGGAGAGGGGGTCTATCCACGACCTTACGTATCTGCTGTCCGCGGCGGAGATGTGGGGCTGGTGGTGCGCGTACGGGTGGTAGATCCCCGACAGAGCCGCGCTGGAGTGCGGGTGGACGGAGGACCAGGACGAGGGGAACACCGCCGACTTGGGGGCGAAGTTACAGGAGGAGAAGTCTCCGTTGTCGCCGGCACCTGGTGGCCTTGAGGTCACCGTGTGCGGACCTTGGATAAACCGTGCACCGTACATGTCCTCCGCGTCGTGGCCCATGATGGACTCGACATAACAGTTACCAAGAGTGCTACTGGTGGACATTTTTGATCTCTTCTTACTCATATAAAAGGTTACACTGTTACGGGAAGCTTCCCTCGGAACAATCATAGTATTTTGCTGGCCTCATCTACTGGGATTGGTTACATGTGTCACGTGGTCATATTTACCAATACAGCGAATAAATCAGCCCGCTAATAGCGCCATGTTTAGCTCTGCTTTTCGATATATAGGCAGACTGTGTCCACTCGTATGCCTTATTCTAAACATCTGGAACCACATTTTAAAATACTTTCCGGTTTTTGGTTCTCGCCTTCGGGCCTGACTGCAGACAAAGCCCCGCTGCGCTCAGAAAGCTACAATATCATAACCCAACCTGTGAAGAAAGATGCGTAATATCGGATCTGGATGGATTCGTATACGATGGTCAGGACGCGCCGGGCTAAAACGCCAGTAAAATGGTTTATAGACGACGACGCCTCGTAAAATAAATGTAATAACATGCTGTAAAATAGCAGCAGACGCCATCTTCGTCCATATAGGTTTACCTATAGACCTGTGTGTTGTGTATTTCTATCGAGTGGATGATTCCTTTATGGATTTCATATTTGCACTAAGCAGGTCATCATCACGGCGCGTCCTGGCGTCTTCTGATGAGAGCCATAATTACTTAACGTATCCATATTCTTTATGAGGTGCGTGTGATTACACGCCCTTAATAAAAAAGGAGTCGCAGAAACAAAGTCCATTCGTGGATTGATGTCTGAAAGGTCAGATTTAAGAAATTGTAGATTATTTAATTTTAAAGACCCACTGACAGGTTTATTTGTATTTTTTATTTTCTGTCTCAGAGTTGTATGATCTTTAAAAGAAGACCAAAAAGTATTTTGCAACATGATGGAGGAAAACGAGGCTCAGGGTGGGGGTGTTTTGTTGTAAATGTCGAGCAAATTTAGTGTAGCAATGCTGTTGTTACACCACGTTACAGGCCTGTATGTAAGAGATATAACATTAGCATGCTTTAAGTTATAATAGTAGGCCTGTGACGTCTGATGTCGCCAAACTTTCGTGCGTGGTTTGACCGAGCTCGTATTCCGCCGTCTGTTTGTTCATGTGTGTATGTTGCTGCAAACATTAAATAATGTAAGTACTACTTGAGTGTTGAGACTTGATTTCTTAGACAGGAATACAAGTTTTAGGCCTGCTCACTCAGAGACAGGCCCGAACACCGATCACACGTCTAATCCCCATGCCATACACTTTATTAATCTCCCCTACTTTAGGCCTGAATCTTTCACTAAACATGTATCAATACATCGTCAGTGAAACAAGTAAATGCAGTCTTACTTTTACGTTAAATAGCATTGATCAGGAAGGTATTCAGACAAATGCCGCTAAACTAATTGATTTGCAGTAACCACAGCGCGTAAAGCGCGGTGCGGGACGTGCATGCGGAATATGAGGCGGTTTTAAGGGCTTTAGGCCTGAATCTGATCATGCATCTGATCATAACGTGCAATGTGATACATAGTAGCCGCTCTATGCCTGTTTGGTGTTTTATAGGCAGTGTGGTGCATTAAGGCCGCTGAGCAGCCTGTGGTGTTTTATGTATGTCTGACCTACAAAAACATGCCAGTGTCCAACGATTATTGCATTTAGGCCCGGCAGAATTTGGGTTTATCCGTCTTGAGTTAAGAAATCGTTGTTGCAGTTCGTCACCATGTGCCAATGACAAAATAAATCTAAACTTAATTTAGACGTAGTTTGCAGACAGCGGGGATTTTCATATCTGAATAAAGAAGAAATTCAAAAAAGCAAGTGAGGAATAGCTACGGGTCCAAAAAATATTTTTCATTTTCTATGATGTGCGTAACGTAGCCTTTGCCTTTAATCCATTACAAACTATCCCTATTACTACATTACAAAGTACCCCTACTTTATAAAGGATTCCTAATTCTAGGGTTTCACCGCTCAAATAGAGGCGATCTATTGAAGGAAAGCAAACTGAATAAATTCATGTATTTTGTTCAGTCTGTTTATTGCAGGATACATGCCACAAACATGCAACACAAATGAATATACTACGCCACTTGAAACATTTCTGCAATGGAGCCACTGGCTTGCGTGTAGGCTACAACAAACCGGGCGCTACATGAGGCTAAATGTGCTTTTGTGTGTGAAATGTTGTCTGATACCAGTCAGGTCGCTATACTGCGACATCTTCACATTAAAAGAGCCATGTATATTGAGAACGGAAACAAAACCAAACAATTAAGCTCAATAATTTAAGACATAACAATTACCCTGTAATAAAAGATACCAATAATAAGTAATGCAACAAAATGTTTACCAAAAAACACCCATAGATCTACAATCACAGTTTCGTTCACATAAAAAAAGGATGATACATGGACACCAACGCACTAGCATCGTGTGGACAGGAGGTGACAAAGACGCTGAAACACTCAGAGGACCACGTTGGAGCTCACGAAAAGGTGAGGTTGGAGGTGAGTTCTCGGATGCGGTTTTCCCGGCTCATCTTCTTGAGTTTCATCCTGCGGTTCTGGAACCAGATCTTGACCTGTCTGTCACTCAGGTTCACGCACTTGCTGATCTCTAGGCGGCGCTCTCGCGTCAGATACATGTTGAAGAGGAACTCCTTCTCCAGTTCCAAAGTCTGGTGTTTGGTGTAGGGACACCGCTTCTTTCGCCCACTCTTCGCGGTCAGCCAGTTGCTCGTTGGTGCATCGTTGTTGAACTCTGAAAGATATAGAAAAAAATAAAGATGCATTAGAATTTCACATCCAGCTATTTAAACACGTTTTACTGGGATAATTGTGTGCTCCTCGGTGATGGCAGTATAAATAATGCAGAGTGTAATGTAGTGTGCCTAAATTAATTAGGACACTACTGATGAAAAAACGGAACCGCTGGTCAAGTCAATACGTGTAGCAGCATCAATTATAAATGAGCTAATTAGTGCATAAAGGGAATATCCTGCCACAATAACCGGAATTCTGTTACTGTGCTGCATCTCAGCGCCTGAAGAATACTTTTCCTTGATTATATTTAATAAGCCCAAGACATTATGAAACTTTTTAAAGTCTCAGCATCAGCTCATAAATTCGTTATATGACATTTTAGATACCATTAAAAATAAACACTTGAAGAAAATAGTTTTAATTTTAATTCAAACATTGGCAGCATCATTGTGGCGTAAACTCAACTCAGTTAATTAATTAATCCAATTCCTATGATATCCAAACGTGAATTTATGTATAACATTAAATTTGACTTTTAACAAAAAAATGCAAAACATCACCACGTCCACAATTAGGACGTTTAAGTCAATATAAGACCAAGAGGCTAACGATTGGTAACCCATAACCACCACCCGCGTGTCGCCTGCTGCATGGGAAGAGCATGCATGTCCAGGCAGCTTAAGGAAGGCTCTCATTAAACATTACGACTTAAGGGTTGTTTGTGTTTTATACCGGCTTTTATGATGCCGAAGCGTTCGTCTTACACCAGCACGCAATCAAAGATTTTATTGTAGTCTACCCACCTTTCGTTTCCTTCTGTGATACCACGGGGCTGCACTCAGAGGAGTCCTTCTTCTCCTCCGCGCAGGACTTGGTGTCCGGGCTCTCCACGGGGACCGGGGTTCTGGAGGCGTCGCGGGTCTGGGGCGACCGTTCCCCCGTCTTGTTGTCCACCTCGACGTATACGGAGGAATGCGACTTGGGAGCTGCCACCTGATTGAGTTGCATCAACGTCGTATTCGGACTTGGCGTTTCGTGACAGTAATCCGGCTGGTGCTTTGCGCTCGCGTAAGTTTGGCTCAACCGGAAATAGCCTGGAACTGGTATCTCTGGACCGTCCACTGGACACGACTCGGGGAGGAGGGTGGAGTACGTCGGGACATCCGAGGAGCTGACTTTGGCTCTCTTGTCTGAATACATGCAGCAGTTGCTCTCCTCCTTGATGCTCTGTGGGAACGTAACACTTGATATCTGACCGAGGTTTGGCTCCAGCCGGCAGGATCGGTTCGGGTCAGGCCAGTTATCTAGCTGAGGTATGTACGAGTGGACGTTCATCCCCATGTTTTGGTGATTCACCTCCCCTCTCTTGCCGAAAGACGGCAGAAGTCCACAGGTTTGCATTCCGTAAGTTCCCATGTCTGCACCAGAAGACATGTACACCCCGCTGTTTGAATAAAAGCTATCCGTCCGGCAAGCTCCGATTAACGAGTCCACCAGAAAGGGGTTTGCCGCAGGAGAGCTGCTGGAAAAAGACATTTTGGATGAGCAGTCTATAGAGGAGGGAGATGTCCGTGGTAAGCTGACATATCTAGAAAAACAATCTCCGCGCGACTCGGGATGACTCTCTACCACATGACGAGTCCACCAATGAGATTTGAAAATGGCCTTGAGACGCATGCCTGCTCTCCCACCACAGACGCATCGACTCGCAGCTCCGATACGTGGTCAACAGCGACACCTAGAACACGGACTTGAAATTGGTTCCACCGACTTACAAAGGGTTGTGCCTCCAAGCGCACATGGCGTGTTTTGGAGCAGAACTCGGACGCTCGATAAATAAATAAATAGCCTGCACGGAAAATAAGCTATTTAAACAAGTTGACGTTGACTATGCACCATTTCGGGGGAATAAAGTGAATGTGTGCACTGGAGTTGTGCAGAATGTGATGCGCTGTAGGCCTGTTTGGCGCAGAGACGACAGCTGCAACCATCAACACATATCCGCATCGCTCTTGAATTATTTTGTAGGAAATATAATGTACGCAACTAATTGACTGTATCAATATCATACAAAGTTCAAATACATAATAATGAATAATTCGACAAATGCATAATGGCCCTCGTGTGTGTTGCACGACTCACTTAGACTACACTAATTAAACATGTTGTATATTTTTCATTTAGTAAAGCCTGGTTAAAAGATGAATGCCGTGCCGTTATCCTGGCACGGAAGATGGACTGATTGCACCAGTTTTATTCTCATTAAGGTTGTTTGTAATGTGTAGGGTTTGATTGGCCTACCTGCGTCTTGAGATGGCGAGCAAACGCCACAATTTTTTTAATTGAATTATTAAATTAAATTGTAATCTCTCAAATGCGTAATCTCTCATCTCTGTGAACATGCATTGATGACTATCTATATTTTTAAATATGCCTGTGTCCTTCAATTAAATGGTCACTGATTTGTTAGATGTATTGAAGTCAGCCTATTATATAGTATTTTTATTTATTTGATTTCATTTTGAGGAGATAATCTAGTATTTATTTTGTTATTTTAAGATATGGATATGCAGCATTTAATGAATTTATTTAGGCCTGCAACTTATTTTCGAACTAATTGTTAGTGATTTATTCTATACGTTTTTGTAGTGCTTACATGTTATAGTGGCTGCAAGGTGCTTTTATGCTTTGATTGTTTTAAGACTAATTTTAATAAAAGCGTCTTCTAAATGACTAAACATGAATGTCAACTGTTCTTCAATCACTCTGCTTCCTTAGTCCTGTAAGAAAGTAATGCGTGGGATTCACTAACAAATTAACAAATATCTAAAATACATGTTAGGCGGTTCAGGAAGAAGAGCTACGATTAATACAACGAATATAATACTGATATACTTGTCTATTTTAAGTAGCCTACCGATTATGTTTAAAATACGTCTTTGACCTATAACCAATTCACTTAAATACATTCGGGCTGAGATTATAATCTGAGAAAATAAAAGGAATAAATTGAAACCATTTTAAGGGGACACAGATTCAACTAGAGGTATTATTGAGCTTCAAATTTCGGAGGCAATAAAAAGTGGAATAGCATTTTAAGTCAAATACAATATTTACTTCACAGTAGAATTGAGGTGGTTATTTCTAAATCATTACCTTATTCAAATATTTCATGCATTTTCTACAACTTAGTGTTTCTACGGACTTTTTCTTAAAGGATTTTGCGACATTTTGCTGATAGCCTTCGGTTAGTGCAGAATATAATTGTATTAGGCTACTAATTTTCAGGGCTTGGAATGAGGCTTCTGAATGTTGAAAACGTGGCCATCAATTGTCTTTATTCATGTAATTTAGCTAATAATAATAATAATGTACTGCAATCTTTTTCATTTGGACGCACTGTGCCGGCCGATACTATGTAGGCCTAACTAGTTATACAGAACACATTATCACCATGGTCATTATGATATACAGATAATATAAAACGTACATTAGGCCTACTAGAATTGAGTGCAACTGAATCGGGTTCAATTGTAGACTTCCACTTTGTAAAAATGTAAATAAATTGCTGTTCAACTTAGAGAAGAGAGTGATTATTATCATTATTTAAATAGACCGCTGTTCAAACTAGGAAAAAATACAAATATATAAAGAGGACTTTACATGACGGTTTATATTTATAGATGTTGACAGCCGCACCCTAATCTACGTTATCTATTTATCCAAATCACTGCGCTTGCGGAAGAAATAACAGCCAAAATATCAAATGTAACATCGGTTCTCTGATCTGATCTGCAGCCACAACTCTGCCCTCGTGTGGCGAGAACAGGAAGTGACGACGCAATGTAAAATAGGACGGCATTCATGCGCAAGGATTCATATGTATGTGCCCATTATTGCATCCGAGACGTGTGTTGCAGAAGAGTGATCCCTTTAATGATCGGCCATGATCACTTTTCATTGACCGCAAATACACTCCCAGAAAGTCTGTCAACTCGCCGCCACACACACACACACACACACACACACACACACACACACACGCACACACACGCACACATACACATACACATACACATACACATACACATACACATACACATACACATACACATACACATGCACATGCACATCAACACGTACATACAAATGCACATACACACACAAACACATACACACACACACAGTGGCGGACTCAGACTGTTTGAAGGGCAGGGGCGAAAAAATAAAAAGGGCACATTCTGCACAACATGCGGCCCAACCAAAGTGCAAAAAGCACTTGCAGTGTACATTAGTATTTAGTAATGTATCATTGGTATAGATCAATCTTTACAACTTTAAAG
>JAOPUA010000091.1:2467599-2477472 GCA_027122455.1 Trisopterus luscus
ATTTAAAGAAACACATTAGCATACGGACGGTGTCCCGAGATATCAGAGGCAAAGGGCAGCCTCTGTCTGGGCAGGGAGCTGTTTAAACATTAAATAAATGTATACATTCACTACTTACAGTAGTAGACCAGGAACCAAAGTAAACAGAAGGGGGATTTATGGCTAAACTATACTCACTACACAGCACACAATAAGGTAATGATATCCAGGCTGAGGCAAATGGCGAACAGGGATCATTATATAAAATCAGAGCGATGTTGAGGGCAGCAGTGTCTACACTCTGAAGAAGGCCATCCATTCTGAGGTATAGATAAAGAACAATGGCTTTAAAAGGCAGAGGGGCTGGATCATGGGTTTAGGATAACAATGACCACGCTTGATGCATGAAAAAAACCTGGCTAAGTACATAATAACATCACATACATTTGATGGACTTTCACCAACGATAAATAGAGAGAGAGGAAAATATGGATTGAGATACAGATAGATAATTGGATTTATTTAGAGGACGAAAATCACTTTAGCCATAGAGTGATCTCTGGGTGTGTTGCATCAACCATCATTGATCTAAGTCTGAGCAGAGCCCAGTCTTTCAGGTTGGAATTTCATTACAAGCAAACCATGACCTTGAAATTAATACCCAGCAGGTGAAGGCTAACCCTTGATTCTGGATTCACCCACTGGATGGTTGGCCTCACAGACAGGAATTGGTCTGATGTTGTCCATAGACTCTCCTCCTTGTATTTCTATAGGACATCGAACACTATCTGGAAAACTCCGGAGTAAGATTGTTGTGTTGAAAAGGTCAACAAAAAACTTAAACTAAAACCCTGACAACAGTCTCCAAGGGAAAGGGGGGGGGGGGTCATGGGTTTTGTGTGTTCACTGTATCACGTTGGCAATGTCAAGTCCTTCTTCTGTTGTATGTTGGATAAAGATATATGTATAAATAAAGAATGGTGTATTAATACAATGGACGTGACCTTGGTTTTGAGTAGTGGTGATGGGGTGTGTGGAAATGACAGCAGAAAATGTTATTGACCTTTTTTCTTTAAGGATCTCAGCATTTTACCTCTAAAATAACATATTGTTTAGGATATTAATTCAGAATCCAAAAAAAAAATCAATCAATTGTTTTTGTTCTATTTTGATTTAATATCGTCTGGGTGCTTGACAACATGGCCTTTATCCAGTCCAATTTATTCCCCCACCCCCACCTCACCCGACGTTTCCATACGATGTTAAGACCGATGTAATCGGTTAGCGGGAGGCTAGGTTTATGTGCAGCGAAGCTTAGCCATGTTTAGTTTCAAGAGCATTATGATTCCCATATGATACCTGTCTGCCTCCATAGACTATCATTAATCTTGATGATCCTGTGTTCACGCAATTCTACACATTTTCAATCTAAGGTCTGCATTCTTGACACCCGCTACGCTCCTATAAGGGCCCCACAAACAAAGTCAGCAATAGCTGCTTGATAGCCTCTCTTACACATCAGATACGGCTTCAGAATACAGGGAGGCATGTTAAATGCCAAGCTGTGAATAAATAGCAATATTTACTTGCAAATTAGACATAGTTTATATGAATGTGCAATGAAGCGAACCGGTTCAAAGATGTGAAGGACTGAATCAGTGTGTGAGCAGTATAACAACAACAAAAAACACAAGGATAATTACTATAATAATTTCAGGACATATTATATAAAGCTTATTATTATCAATAGGCTATGTTCCATTGATATACTCAAATTAGTGACAACACATATTTAGACCAATCATTGCCTAAATACCTTTGTACTATTCAACTACTACTACTATAGACAGGTCTCTGCACTATAAGATGATCTCAATGACTACTGCCAAACATGATATATTAAGAGCCCTATAAGGTGATCAGGTGATCATGGTGAGGTAGTACAGTAAGCTCCCTTCCAGAAGCTGTTTAAGGTAAGGGCAGGTGTGATGGGAACTCACCAGACGGGTCAACTATTCAGCCAGTGGCCCCTCCCCCACCATTCAAACCACACCCACTTTTGGAATTTAGATTTAGAAAAACTAGACTAGCCAAGTTATATTTGAATTTCAAATAACACATCTTTTAAAACAGAAGATAATTATTTGGTTTGTAAATTGAATAGACAGCAATTCATGTGTAAACTAATTAAACAACATAAAATCATGTTGGGTGGGCCAAAGTCCAGCCATCCCATAAAACAAAAAGAGAAGAATCTTTGTTAACCATGAATATGGAAATGCATCTGTACAGAGAATCAATTGAAAGTTGTCCCTTGGAACCCTGTAGCATCAGTTCCTGCCTACCCTATAATCCCCAGCACTGAAAACAGAATCTTAGGGCAGGAAGGCCTGGTTATGGGACCCGTCTTCAAAGACAACCGCAGAGTTACAACCTAACTCTCCACAATGATCTGAATAGTCCCATTACAACAAAAGTTCATTGTTTTACACATACAGGTATAGTGACACTCCTGAATGCATTGACACTTAATAGTGTGATGAAAGATGAGACTGACATGAGCTATTCAACGCACGCCTCGAATTAGACTCACGCGACTGAATGACACGTATGCCCAGGGCGATTTGTGGATAAACTAGTGAGGACCTGAAAGGGTTTGGCTGTTAATTAGCAAACATTCATTCGCTGTTCATAAAAGGCGGGGAAGGAATGTTATAGCGTCGATCCATTTATGCACTCAATAATTTTCAGTGATACAACAATTGTGTCTGTATTGCATCATAGAATCATACTACCAAGATATTTCAGTGTTTTGCTTTATTCTTCTTACGGAGGACCTGTTTAAGTAAGTACTGGTAGGCGCTATGCGCACTGGTAACCCCTTTAATCTTTACAGTGGCTTATTATATTTTTCTAGATGTTTTCTATTAACACATTCTTGGGGTGTCCTTGATATGTATTCAGGGTATAGTATGGTTGGGGTCGCAGAAGTTAACTTGGTTTAGTGCCTGGTGGACACTGGGGTGTTTTGTGAGTTCACTTGTGAGTTATCATGATTAAGCATTGCACTATTATTAAAGTAGTTGCCCTACGTAGCATTAGAAGAATGCTGTTGACCCAAATGGGAACATGACCCCTTTTGGAGCCCCATTATCAGAGCGTTCCCATTAGGGTGAGCCACGCTGATCTGACCACGCCCCCTCCCCGGCTCTTACGCGCGTCTCGTCCTGAAGGAGAGAGGAAGCACTGCACGTATAAGAACATATTTATTCCCTGCCACGGTAAACCCATTGCAGTTTTGTTTCCGAAGTGCTTGGTATTGTGTGCGAGTCGCTACTACTTGAATCTCTTGTCGGTCCGGTGTGCAGCGACTTGTTGCGGAGCGACCAAAGTTGGCCTCAAGGTAACTAGCTGCTAGGTTAACAGCGCTAGCTCTTTTAGCTAGCCTGGGGCTGCTGCTAACATTGCTCAAGTGTACCGATTTGCCACACTAAACGTGGCACTGGCGCCCGGGAGGGGATCCCCCGCCGTCATAAGAGGCTGTTGTTGGACGGAAACAACCTGTGGCTGAGGATGATTGCGTTTCCTTTGAAGTTTAAAGCGAGGACCTTCATGCATTAAGTGAAGTTCGTGATGGATCTGCAGCACGAACTTCGTACTTCACTAGTAAAGTTCGTGTTGGATCTGCAGGTTGCGTGTGTTTTGCGACACGTCGTCATGCAGCGCTATGTTAAAACACCCCAGGGGGGCTTTTCGTTGCTTCACTGCGGACTTCAGTGTTTCGGGGTTAATGATGCAAGTGATTCCGTCCACAGGTTCCATACAATCAATGGTTTGAAGGATTGAGTAGAAAACATTCAACATGGGGATAGTGGTCTCTCGGTGGAAGGTTTGTACTCGAGCATTACTTCCATTTGAAATTCATATAAAGTTATGCGAGAAGTTTGAATGCAACACACTTATTCATACGGTTGTTTAGCATTATGGGGGACCTTCAGTAGGTAGTGTTGCACAGCAGTGTGTGTATAAAGACACGTATTTTGTGTAGTTTGACTTGAACAACATTTTGACTTTGAAATGTTATCAATACTACTCTAAGCACAACATAGGATTGAAACCCGTTGTTTAATGACATAATATGGAAACAACTGACTGAAACACCCTCATCACACCGATCTTAACTGAACTCATTACCTTCCAGAGCAAACCTTCGACTGTGGACGTTTTGGAAGGCATCGATAAGGTATGTTTGGACCAAGGCAACACTGATATGTGAGAATGTCGTTGCAGCTGAACAGCACAGCAAGCAGCTAACTGAAACAGCAACCCTCTGTGAACTATAATGGGAGAAGTTCAAACTTTAAACTCACCCAATGCAGATCAGATCAGACCAACTTCCCAGTGTAACTATCCATCACATAGTTTTATCACATACTTAATCCAACAGAAAGACACCACATTTTGTAACTATTTCATAGTTCCCTATCCCCCCTCCCCCCTCAGTGTTGCAGGGATGCCAGTTGAAGCACTTACACTTTTAATTGTACATTTGCTTTAATACTGACCAATCAGTTGGAGCATGCACTGGTGTTCGGGAATCATTTCTGAGGGAAAGGGCCAAGTCCTATGAATCACCAGACCATAGGCCTAATGATCCAAAAGTGCCTCCTGCAATAATTGGATCTGGAAACCAGACCCGTGCAGCGCAGTAAAGCATCTGTTTCCTGCACTTATCGTGCTAAGGAGAGAGCAAAATACGTGATCACAATATTATGGACGCAAAGAGAGAAGTGGCACTTCTCCTGCTACTAGGTTGAGCTAACGCTAACAAAGTGTTTCTGCTATTGTTTACATTTGTGGCTAATAGCGCACACATGGCAATTAGTGCGTGATTAATATTTATGATGGTTTCATCAACTGACAGGTTTTGTCCTTTTTGAATGGCTAATACTGGTTTAGAAAATGGGAACAATATGTGGGTGGACGGACAATGAGCCGCTGAGCTATTATGTCATGCATGTTTGTGAACCACCATTTTGTGAAACTGGGTCGGAGGAACATTCAAGTCCTGAAAGGGGAAACAATTTGAATAATAATCTGTCATAACTTGTTTATCGCAGATGCAAGTTCAACACCAATCGCAGAGTGACAGGCACACATGCTGCTGTAGCACTGTTTTATTCACAGAGTAAAAGCTAGTGCTATTCAGTCGGCACCCTATTTTTAGCACGGTATTATGGCCTGAGTGTTCCCAGTGTTGATCTCCTGTTAATAAAAGAACAGCCATGAATGGATAGTTTGTTGCTTACCTGAGGGGGAACTTTCACATGACACTCTTTGTTTACTAATGTTTTGCTTAGAAACTCACACATCATGTGTGTGGCTGACAAAATATAAACCACGTTTTACTGGTACTATGGTTTTTCACAGGATATTCACAAATTGGAAGAACATGGGGAACAGTACCATAAGCAGTTGAAGGTCTGGGTGGGACGCCTGCTGCTGTACTCGTGTCTTCTCTACCTCATCACATGTGTCATCGTGTATTTGTGGTACCTACCGGAACAAACCATCGGGCGGGTGATCCTAGCCTTGCCATTTGTCGTATTCCCGTTATTGTATGTATACCAGAATTCTTTTAATCCAATTTCACAAACACAAAAAAAGTTTTTGGATTTGAACTGTCTAAACTTCATCATGCAGAGTGTGGCTGCTCCGAAGGATGCTAATTGCACTCTGTGTGTGGAGAACAAAACGAAACGGTGAGAGTTTGTTTGATATGCATTCGAAATTGCCTCTATAATATATTGTGGGATTAATTTCATCTGAAACATTTGTTTATTTTCACAGATGAAAAATTAGAGGAACTGAAAGTGCAAAAAAGGAAAATAGTAAGTTCAGGTATCTATTAAAGTTGTGGTATGTAGAGTTTAGTGGCATATAGTGCAGAATTTAAGCATTAATATTCATAGGCATGTTTTAATACATTTATCATATGAAGATTGAGGGGGTAGTTCAGTTGGTGGCAATCTGCAAACTTACCTCTAGATGGCACTAAATCCGACAACTTTAACCTTTAAACTTAATGTCAGTGCTAAATTTTGTAGGCAAATAATCAGAAATGCTTTCTACATAATGATGCCTCCTTTTTGACATTAAATTCTCTGCAATCCATTTTCTGTTTCGTTTGGGTTAAGTAAGCAAACTAGTTTTCATAGCTTTGAATGGTGTTGACCGGTATTTCTTATTTATCCTATCCTCCTTCAGCTGGAAGACGTTATGGAGACCGAGACCTACAAAAATGCTAAATTTATTCTGGAGAGATTTGATCCGGACTCCAAGAAAATAGTAAAACAACACACTCATTTTCATTTCACCTCATTGATATTCCTGCATGGGTAAACCTCCCTAATAGAATACCCCTTTTTCATATTCAGGAGCTGAATTCCTCCTTCAATTCCATCCAGATGACTCCAAAACCCGGACAAGGTACCCAGCTACTATCAACACACAACCCACACAAAGCTGAAACTTTTGTTTTTCTGTGACTCTGTGACACTCCTTGATGCAGGGACACTTAGCCGAGTGATGAATGATTAACCATCAGACTGACATGATGTAGCTAATACTCCATAGCCCACTTGCCACACTCACCGACTACGTGGCGCATCGAAGCCCAGGATGATATGTGATTAAACTAGTGTGTGCATGCTAGGATCTGAAAAGGTTTGACTACTAGAGGCCAGACGTTCCTTCACTGTTCATTAGGGATCGACCGATATGGATTTTTTTGGGCCAATACGATGCGTTTTTTTTAATCAGCCTTAGCCGATGACCGATACGCCGATACCGATTTTCTTGAGCCGATACTACCCTGAAAATCCAGACTTCTTGCGAGAGCACAATTTGATTTTGCCCAGCGTGTCACTTTGGGAACGAGCATTATACTCACTCCCCAATTCCCCTGCCCCAGAACATTAACCAATCACATCGGTGTATCTGATATAGGCGGGCCATAAGCATTGCTGTTTTACCGACCGGGTAGGGCAAGAGTCTTATCTATTTGTTAGCTCTACTGGTCTGGATACGTCTCCCCTTGTATTCTTCTGATTGCTCATTGTGTTATCCAATTGAGTGGAGTGATATTTTCAAATGCATGCTTGGTGCCGCCCTTCGAGTTGGGCCATTTTCATTACACATTGCCAGACCCTACAGCTTTCGGATGTGGGTCTGGATTTCCTGACTAAGCCGACACTGCTTTTGCTCCCTCAATTTACATCATAAAAATGACACAATGATGATAACAAATGTTATGTCTCAATTTAAAAAAGGAACATTTATTGAAGTGTCTGTAAATCATGCTGGGAAAAAATATTGAAACAAAATAAAAATATATAAAAAAATCGTCCGATACCGATACACGTAAAAACTCTAAATATCGGCCGCCACTACTGTTCATACAAGACGCAGACCAATGTGACAGCGTCCACCCACTTATGCATGAAATACTCTATCACCCCACCAAGATATCGAAGTGTTTTGCTTTATTATTAGTCTCTCTCTCTCGCTCTCGCTCTCTCTATTGTTAGATCTCCGCCAGCGCAACGTGGTATCCAAGGACCCGCCCACCAACCCCGCAGTGGGGGCCAACGCCACCGCCGGGGCCCGACCCCCACTAGGTCCAGGGACCGCCTACGCCGGCCGGTCCCTCCACACGGCTCCAGGCGGACCCCCAGAGAGGGGCCTGTCTGCGGGAGCCGCTCAGCAGAGCCTGATGAGGAGGCCCCTGACCCCGGGCACACCTGTTCCGGGAGCGGGTGAGTTACCTGCGCTCAGGGGGTCCCCGTCGTAATGCGCTCCATTAAGGTGCGATTTAGTCCACTCCGCCCGCCGCCTCCCCCGCCGCCCAGGGCTCCGTGGAGCGCCTCGTCAGCACAGGAGCCGTGTGGCGGAGCTGTAACGGGTAATTGTAGGAGTGTAGTTTTTTAATATTTTACTAAATGGTTCAAGCCTCTTCTTTTTTCCTCCCTGCTCCCCCCCCACCTCACGGCCGGCCTAAAGTTACGAACTGCAAGATGAAGTTTTAATCCGGCTGAAATGTATAACGCAACACAACATAAAAACTAGTAACGCAGTCGGTTTGCCTGTTTTTTTTTTTTTTTTGGGGGGGGGGGGGGGTATTATTTGTGTTCCCTTCCAAAAAGTTGGGGAAAATCAATTTATTTTTAAAGGCAATTATCGCACCACCAAAGTTTCCTCCGGAGAGCCCGGGTATTGCATATTCAATATGAATTATTTCTCGAACACGCTGTTGAAGTTGAAACTAGGAGCTGGGGCGAGTGTGGCTCCACCAGGAAGCGGCATTGGGTAATTGCCTCCGTGGAACGCCAACTGTGAGGTGTGCCTGAGTTAAGATTACGTTAACTGTGATTAATTAGCCAGGCCGCACGGTTCTCTTGGCAGTGGTGGGAGGAATCCCGCTAAATGTCTCTTAATACCGGTTAAAATGATTCCTTGGCATTCGACCCGGCTCACAAATGGCTTACATGACTTGATGCTCACCGCGGCTTCTGTGTGAAATGGAAAGTGAAAAGCAATTTGATACAAAGAGTCACCACAGAGTTTCCATATGCTGGTAAATTAATAAGCAGCAGGGTACCGGGACTCTGCCAAGTCTCGGTGAAATGACCAGTCATCTTCCTATGATTGCTCTTGATGTTGGATTATATTAATTACCACTCACCAAACACAGCAGGGGAATGTAGTCGTGCCTCGCAAGTGAATTCTGGGTTTAAATTATTATGAAGAGGGGATGGGGGGGGTGAGTGGTGGTGGGGAAGGAGGAAAAACAGCAGCATTTTTGCATGACTTTCCGAGCCAACTGTTAAACTGCCCGTCGCACAGAGTGTTTCCTCCCGGCCGGGCTGGCACTGATCTGTAGTCAGGGCCTCCAGGCCGTCTGTGGCTAATGGGCGTCGCTGTTGTATTTGAACAGGCATGCATCCCCCCGGGCCTCCCCTGGCCAGACCGGTGCTCCCGCGGGAACGGGGAGCTGTGGACAGGGTCATCGAGTACCTTGTTGGATACGGCCCGCAAAACAGGTAGGAAGAGCCTCCCTCCAGCGCCTGGGCTCTGAGGTGGCAGTTGGGTTTCAGCCGTCTGCCAGCACAACATGCTGACCTCCGTATGGTTACATGGCTAGCGGCGTCACCTGTGTGTGTAACCTTTTGAACTGGGTTAATTCAATGAAATACACAAATATGCTCTTATTATAATATTTTTTTCCAGTTGGCCATTTTTCTGTTTGCTTTCCTTACGTCGGACGAGTGTTAAATATCTCAAGATTATATGTGACTCACTCATGCTGGTGTACGCTGTGGAGTTTGTATCAATAAACTGAAGGCCTGGTAATGGCGTGTGTGTTTTAATGCAGATTGCTTTTCCATCTCTTCTAGATATGCGCTCATATGCCAGCAGTGCCTGTCCCATAACGGCATGGCATTAAAGGAGGAATTTGAATATGTTGGTAAGATTTAGAGAAACACGGCGCTCTTTGTCAGTCTCCATCAAACACTGTCTGCGTTTGCCCTCCAGCTCTTGGCAGACTAGTATATCATATGTCTTTTAAATGCCTCCGCCACGACCGACCTCTGTAAGCAAAAACGGAACAAGATTGAATATGCAAACTAGCCCCCGCACATCGATCTAAACGCTTTTATGCGCCGCCGGCATTTATCTTTTTATTGTTGTCGTTTTTTTTGCATTCAAATATATTAACACCCGAGTGAATCAGGTGATGGTGTGACTAAGGTGTGTGTGTGTGTGTGTGTGTGTGTGTGTGTGTGTGTGTGTGCGTGCGTGTGTGTGAGCGTGTGGGTGTGAGGATAGATATGA
>JAOPUA010000091.1:2979030-3008805 GCA_027122455.1 Trisopterus luscus
CACACACACACACACACACACACACACACACACACACACACACACACACACACACACACACACACACACACACCTAGTGAGGCAACACTCACCCACTCTCTCGCATGACATTACTGTCCCCACAGTCACAGGCCCCGCCGGCCTGGCTCCGGAACATGTTGAAATCATGGCCCGTGTGATCGCCGTTGTTAAAACACTCGGCACACAGTGACATGCAGGGGGAAATGCCACAAGTCCTGCATCGGTAAGCCACGAAATTGGCCGTCCAGACCAGACCACAGAGGGTGGCGTTGTCATAGGACCGGACCGTCTTGCAGAACTCCTCGAATCCGTCTCCTCCAGCGATCAGACATTTGCACCAGTCCAGAGCCTCGGTGTCGGTGGCCGGTGTCTCGGGGTTCAGGACCGTGTCGAGCAGCTCTTGGAGTTGCCGGACCCCGGCACAATTGTCAGTCCGATTGAGGTCTGCCTTTAAATGGGCGGCAGTGGCTTTCTTATCCCGGCGTTGCAGCGACGCCGCCATCATGCACTCTGGCTTGTTGTCCACAAATTTATTTTTGTTGTGCTATGGCCATGATCTCGCGCTTTCTCGCGATACCGTTGGTTGCCTCCAACGGTAAACGCCCGCTGGTCTATTCTGCTCCAAAAACAATATTGATTCAGTAATCATTTGATTGGCTCGTTTAAAACTAGTTAATAATCAATCATAACATTGATAAAACATGTTTACCTCTTAAATGACAACGAACACGCGTATTAAATAATCGGTGTTGGTTTTATCGTTATAATAATCCTCGTGTTATTTACTATGAATATGAAATACAATATAAAACGTTTCTAACGTACCCACTGAGTTAAAATTAGAGACCAATAGTAAAGCTTTTAACAAATTCTAATCAACAGTGCACACATGAATAGCTCTTAAATGGTTTACTGCTTGCTCATATTGCCTTTGCTCTGTTGCCTTTTTATGTTCTTTTTTGAAAATTGCTTGTATTTCTTTGACTTCTTTATATTTGTATTTCCTTTTAATTGTCCTATATTTTGCCCTATCTTTTCAAAAGCTGCAAATGGACAAGTGTTGCGAATTAGCACTTGCTAAAACACTTAAACAATGCATCTGGTCTGTCCAATGTAATTGCTATGTCCATATCAAATAAACACTCAATAAATAAATCATGTTATCGCATACAAGTGTTCTTTTTGGTATAGTTTAATACGAAGGAACTTCATACGTGAACGACTCAGTCCAACTCGGCTGACTTTCACATGGGCACACCTGACAGGGCGGAAGTGACGTCTATGAACCTAAACAGTTCACCCATGTGTTCAATTGTAACGCCAATTTTGTTAGTTTGTATTGGAAAAAAACAATGAATAACATACCAGGATTTAACGGTTGAGCAGTGACGTTAGTTAGCAATGAAACTAAAAGAGTTGGAGAGTTGTCTCCAACAAGTAGACGGCTTTGAGGAGCCAAAGATTCTTCTTGAGCAGTATCCAACTAGTCCCCACATTGCAGGTGAGATATGGACGTTTGTTATGGTCGGTGTTTAAAGTAACCGGTTAAGATGATGGTAGTCCGACTGTTTTGTTTTATTTTGCAGCCTGCATGCTCTACACAATCCACAACACGTTTGATGACATTGAAGGCAAACTGATCGCAGATCTGGGATGTGGATGCGGAGTTCTGAGCATCGGGGCGGCGATGCTGGAAGCTGGGTAAGGGCAGCAGAGCTTCCTCTTATGATTGTCTTCGCATAATTGATCATGCTTGACAGTTTCCTTGAATTCTTTGCAGATTATGTGTTGGCTTTGACATCGATAAAGATGCATTGGATATCGCTCGAACGAATACAGAGGAGTTTGAACTCCCCAACATAGATCTGATCCAGTCTGACCTCAGTGCTCTGGAAGTCGCATATGCTCAAAAGTTTGATACAGTTATAATGAATCCTCCATTCGGTACAAAACACAACCAAGGCAAGTGACTCAATTTACTTAATTTGTCCAGTTTATAAACTTGAAATATTTGAACAGTATCCCATCTTTCCACTGAAGGCATTGACATGAAGTTCCTCAAGACAGCATTAACGTTGGCAACAGTGGTGTATTCACTTCATAAATCATCAACACGAGATGTAAGTATTCCAGATGTAGCGTTAAACTGGACAAAACCTTTTAACATAAGTTTAATGCAATATCTGATTGCAGCACATACAAAAGAAAGCAAAAGACTGGGGGGTGACGATGGAGCTTGTCGCAGGTTAGTATACGTCTTTCGATTGACTAGGGTGGCAAAATCAAATGCTTAATGTTCCTTCTCATCCATAAACAGAACTAAGATACGATCTGCCAGCTTCATACAAGTTCCACAAAAAGAAATCGGTAAGCTTGAATCCAAGTCTGTGAAAGAAAATGTGCATTTACCTGTGTTCAACAGAAGTCTAGTTTGATTATTAAACGTCATGAAACAGATCCTGAGATACTAGCTTTCATAAAATAAGTTTTTTATTTTCAGGTAAAACTTAAGTGGTGCCTTTTCAAATTATAACCACTCTTACGCAAAACATGAAATACATGAAAAACAATGGCACACGTAATAACTGCCATGCAAACCTTTTTCAAAGAAAAAAAAAAAATCAAGGTCTGTTTAAGCATATGTTCAGTTTAAGTGACAAACTAAAGCAGTTTTAGAAAATATGGGCATACAAGTGCAAGAGGCACAATATATTGGGGCTGAAAAGACCGAAAACAGATGCCAAGTTTACATTTGCCACTCATCTTCCAGGTTGACATCCACGTGGATTTTCTACGCTTCTCCAAAACATGATTGTTGCAGGAATGGATTTGAGTAAACGGCTTTGTTTTATGACCCTAATAAATGTTCAAAAGAAAATTTTAGTTCTCAAAGTGTGGAAACTAAGATCCATTTTCAACCTTCACAACCTTTGCTGCAGGAGCGTCAGTGCTGGCGTCTTCTCGTTCTCTCTTCTTGGGGCTTTGGGGGCCTAGGGACAAAAGAGGCATATAAAAAAAAGGTTAGAAAAAAATAAAAGGGTTAGGGTTAGAAAAATGTAATCACTGCAAATAGATAACCATTGGTAGATGACCAAATCCGTAGCATGCCAAATAAGTCTCTTACCATCGTCTCCGTTGTCATCCTCAAACTTAGTCTTTTTCCCTTGGAAGTGAGATCTGTTCTGATCTCTGCCCCCCCGGCCACGTCCTCCTCGCCGGCCACCTCCTCTTCCTCCTCCTCTGCCTCCAAACTTTTCTCTACCTGTTAAAATATAAACATTTATCACCATCATACATACCAAATCTTCCTTTTCACACTTAGTTATTCAACACTAGATATCGTACCTCGGCCCTTAGTTCTGGTGTAGGACTCTTGCTGAGCTTGAATCATCTTCTTCAAAACTTCCTTTTCAACGTCGCCCTCCAGCAACTCCCATGTAACATCGTTATCCTTGATTTGCAACGTTCCTCCTTTGGCCTCCGTCGCCTTATCCAAAGCTTCCTTCGCTTTCCCGTTAAACAGGAGTGTGCCCTTAAATGGTGTTGAAATATAAGATTATTTAGCCGTATCGGCCAACAGGTTTACAACACTACATGTATGGATAACTCGCCTCCTTCGCTCCTCTTGTGAAGTCGACCCATTTTATTTTTCCATGTCCGGAGAACAATGTGTGGAAGTCCTCTCTTGAAACTTGGTCGAGTTCTCCAGAGAACTTGAGCAGGCAGCCGGTCTGTTCCTCCAAAAGCAGACCCTGCAGAGCTACAGTGTTAACGAATGCATTCTGACCGCTACGCAGTCTCATTGTCTCACCATGTTAACACGATTATGTAACTCACCATTTCCTTTTCCTCAGTCTGTTTTTGTGTTTCATCCTTGTTGCTGTTTGAGTTGGGACACGGTTAATATTTTTGTATATACCCAACATACAACTGTCATGGAGCATTAAAACTTGTGTACTCACTGTTTAGCTTTGGCTTTGGACTCAGCCTTGTGTTGTTTTCTGTCCGCTGCCTTTTTGGCGTGATAGGCTTCCCTAAAGAAACATAAGAATACGTTAGTGTAGTCTCTACATTTACATTAAACAAATTTAGTTTAGGTCCCCCTCCAATAGCTTAGCTTACCTTGATAGAACTAGAAGCTCGTTATCCTTAAAGGACTTTATATCGTCACGTCCAAGAAACGCCTTGGCCGCTTCCTCCGTGTCAAAGCAAAGAAACACTGATCCCTGCAAATAAAGTGTTTTCACTTATCTCGAGTCCCCTCATGGCATAATAACAAAGTGCTGCAAATACACCATTTTCAATATTCACCTTGAATTGCCTTTGCAGATTTCGCCTCATTTGAATATTTTCTGCTTGGCCTTTTCCATTCGTCCACTCCAGAATCTCATCCAGAGTAGTTTCCAGGGGAAACCCTTTCTGTTTGACCAGAAAACAAAATATTGAGTCAAAGCAATCAAATGTCCAATAATAGTATGAATTGCATGAATTATACATTACAATTAAACTTACAATGTACACTGATTTGTTTTTCAGGGCATCTATGTAATCCTCATTTAATTCAGGGATGGGCTTCTCTGCCGACCTCCTGATTTTAGTTTTGTCTTCACTGATTTCCAGGAGGCCAGTCTTTGATTTCTGGAGGGCTTCAATGATAACGGTGCTATCGGTGGTTAAACACTTTAGCCTGGAAAAGAAAAAATTAAATTATCTTGCCATCCAGGTAGTATCGTGTTATACCATCAACTTCATTTTAGGAGCCTTTCGTAATTAGTGGTTGAGATCTAGTAGCTATTCCATTCACTTAGAAGAGGATCATTACCGCATCTCCCATCTGGGATTAATATAAATCTTATTAAATACAGAGCATTAGAGCCGAACACAAGATTGTGCTGCAACGATTTGTTGATTGTTTCAGAGCAATGATCAGATCGATCCATTATTTGTTACTCAACATTTCAAATGAGGGGGGGGGCACGGTATATCCAATGACAATGCAAATATGTGTTGATGAATACCTGTTAAACTGAAGCATTGTAGAGACCTTCACCCAGCCATCGTCGAGCTGCAACTGCTCTTTAAGGAATTTGTCTCTTGGGAGGTTGTGATCTCCAAAGTAATACTGTGGAGAGAAATAATAGTCAACGCCTTATTCCCATTTAACTGACTAATGTGTAGTCCTCAAAAACAATGTAATCACCTCGATTTGTCGAACCACCTTCCCTTCAGTCGGAGTCATATCTGCCATGGTTTCGACTTCTGGTTGGGGAACATTTATAAATAAATCACATGAACGGTGACATTAAGACATATCCAAGTGAGTAGGGTAAAGCTGACGTAATATTATTGTAACATCTCTCCATGTCCCAACCACCAGAGGTTTTATGTCATTTAAGCTCCACGTTAACAGCCATTTTTGTTTCACGCATGGATTGGACGGTCTGCAGTATACAGTACCAGGTCTCATACAACCCATCAATGAGTTACCCCAAAAAGTTATTTAATCTAGTAACCATGTCCAACCTTATTAAACCTGCGCCACTCAAACCCAACAACGAAAATTTAAAACTTTAAAGTCGGGCTACTGAGACGTGCTGCACCTGGGCCGCTAACAGAGACCCATTAAAAAACATCGAGTACATACTAATACGTACAAATCCCTTTTAAGCCGTTTTTTATTCATGTTCTTATACTGTTCAAATAAACCAAACCTCGAAAGACGTGACGGAGCGATGTGCGCCATGCATCAGACTAACGTTGCATTAAACACTGGCCTAGCATGGAGTAAATGCACAGTAACGTTGATAGGCGGTCGTAGGGTTTAAACCACCGAGCTATGGCCAACTCACTAATATTAAAGATATCAGATAGTATGGTTTAGGTATGAGAGTGGGTAAAAAAAACTTACTATGCGTTGATAAGTTGTGTGAGATTTAGTTTCTATCCCAACCAGAAGCAATGCTTGCTCACCAATCTGTCTACACGTTGTTACAACGGCGTGGCGTGCTACGGAAAGCTGCATTGGTCAAAAGGAAAAATGCTTACGCGATTCGAAAATGTGCACTTAAGAACGCATCCGGCGCCGATGACAGTCATACTACCGGTAATAGCCAATTAGGCAGAATGTTATTTGTAAATATTCTTTTTGTGTTCAAGTTATTTAACTTACATGTCATCTTTTAAATATAGTCAATGTGTTGATTAAAATCCTTAGCACCCAAAATACTCTTTGGGAAAAAATAAATAATAATAAAAAGATTCACATTCAATCTCAAATGTAGGAAGCAAATAAAAACCATGTATGTTTAATTTTGTTTTATTATTAAGTCAGTGTATTCAGACATCATATCACATCTGGAGTAATATCCACATTTAAAAAAAACTTTGGCACCCGAATAGTATAAATAGTCTAGCCTGGGAACCAGACAAATGTGCAAGCTCATGTTTTATTCGCTCTGGCAGATAATACTCATTTGCAAAATGATACGGCAAATAGTCCCTAGTGTTAGTGTTTGGCAAATATATTAAGTTATTTATGAAACGGTTCATATTAATGCAGCATTCATTTCATTCACGGCACAAAATAATAATGATAAAAAAACGTTATTAAAATCAACTAACACTGTGAACACAAATACATCCATGAGATCTGGCCGGCCCGGGCAGGCTCCCCACGATCTCCCAGGCGTCCAGCTGAGGGTCGTATCTCTCGATGCTCTGCAGGTAGGTCCCCTTTGAGTAGGAGTAGCCGCCCGTCACGTAGATGCACCCCCGTATCACCGCCGCCCCACACTCCATCCTCCTCTCCTTCATCTCCGCCATCACCCTCCAGGCCTTGGTGTCCGGGTCGAAGCAGTCGGCCACCGCCGTCTGACCGCCCACCAGGTACATCTTGTTGTTGAGGGACACAGAGCTGAGGCCGTACTCTGTGGAAACAAGACCTCGTCGTTTGTTTTGATTCACAGCCACAGGGAATTTGAGACACAGTTTGGGGTCAGCTATCTCAGCCCAAAGAGGGCTACAGACTGCGAGCATCGGGGTTCGAACCAATAACCTTCCGGCTGGGAGTCAGACCCTCTAAGTTACCACTGACCATGACATGGTCGGGTAAATGCTCAGGTAAATGTAAGGCAATATGGTAAAGCGCTTTGAGTACATGTAAATACTCTGGTAACTGTAAGGCAATATGGTAAATATTAGATTAGAAACCTGCATGCCGTAAACCCTGTTGCTGTTTACAATTTGTCTATCTAGTCACTGAGCATTACAGAGGTATAGCGGTTAAGCATCTGGGCATCGGTACCTTTGGGCTGAGAATCCCGTCCCGCCCTCGCCTGCAGTACCTGGATGGGGGTTGACCGTGATGATGCTCCACTCGTTGCCGTCTGCCGCGTAGACCTGGATCTGTTCGTAGGTGCAGCTCCCTCGGTTTCCATAGTGGCCCCCCGTCACGTAGATCCGCTCCCTAATCACACACGCACTAGCGTTTCCTACCCCTGGGAGAGAAGGTTCATACTGTATCACTATAAAAAATATGTTTTAAAAAGTGTGTACGATTATGTGAAATCGTACACACTTTCATCCAAATAAGGGTAGGGCCCTTACATAATGCCCTTACTAACCTCACATAATGAGGATAGGCGCAGGTAGGGGTTATAACCTCTTTGGGTTTAAAGCTTTTGGAAAGCAGTCAGCCACCCTGAACCCCACACCGCCCTGCCCTTCTATATGTGTATATACATGTATGTGTGTAAACATGATATGAAGACGTAGTGAGTGGATTATCTTTGACTGACGATCGTGATACTGTCAATACAGCAGCTTCACTGCTTCACCAACCCTGGATCATATCGGCCACGGGGAACCACTTCCTCTTCAGGGGGTCGTAATACTCAGCCTGGTTCTCCGGAGCCCCGTTCCTGTAGCCTCCGATGGCGTACACGCAGCCGTGCAGCGCCACGGAGCAGTGGTAGTACCGGGCCGTGAGCATGGGGCAGCCCTCCGTCCACTCGTCCCCGTCACTGTTATAGACGGAGACCGAGTCCAGGGCCTCCACCGTGTGAGTCCGGTAACCCCCGGTGACGTAGACGTTTGCCCCCAGCAGGGTGACGCTGTAGCTCTCTCTGGTGTGCTCTGGCATGTCTTTACCCTGCACCCACACGTTGCCCCTCGGCTCCCAGATGTGGACCTCTGCAAGGGGGTGCCAGAAGTACCCCCCTATGGAGTACATCTTGGGAGACAGCTTCTTACCGCCCGCTGGTGTCCTCGCCCCCTTGCCTGCAGATACCAAGGTATGACTGACCATGGATTTGATGTGTTCCTTATCGTCCATCGAGAAGTGTTGGCGCATGCTCAGGGCTGACTTGAGGGCAATGTCGTTAAGGTCGAGGTGAATGGAACGCAGCAGGTCTTTGGCGTGGTCAGTGCGGTTGTCCAAGTCGTGCGTGACCCATTTCACCACGGCGAGTATCAGCACCTCGTCCTCCCACGCGTCGAGGATGTTCTTGACAGCTAGAAGGGACCTCACGTCATCAGCCTGCAACTCGAGGAACTCCTCCTGCTGCACGAGATCCTCCAACTTGCTAAGCATGAGCCGACGGGCCTCTCGCTCCAGGCTGCGACAGACGTGCAGCTGAGCGAAAGCGTGCATGCCCAGGCAGTTGCCCACGTCTAGAAAACGGATGAGAAAGTCCTCGCAGGCATGCTTCAAAGAGCTGAACTGCATGAGATCCGCCGCCTCCAGCAGACTCTGCACGTTGTTCTCCGTGATGCACACCTGGGCCGTGTAGGTGTAGTGCAACAGCACACAGAGGACCTCACACTCCACCCCGGACAGCGTGATGAGGCTGTTGGAGCGCTCTCTCATGTCAGCGGTGAACATGGCTCGGAAGTAAGAGCTGCGAGCTGACAGCACGGCCCGGTGGCAGTGGAAGACCCGGCCGGAGGAGCCCTGCAGGGAGACGTCTGTAAACAGCCCGCCGAGGTAGAATTGACTGAGGGCATCCAGCACTTCATGGGGGTGGTCGTCGTCATTGTAATCATACGTGTAAAGTTCAGTAGGTTTATCTGACATGGTCACTGAAAAAAATAAATAGAATGTATTGAGAGGCGGATACGAAAGGGTATATTAGTCACAATTAGGGAGTAAAAGCCTTGCATTAATGTAGCATAACCTCCGCCTATATTAATTTAAGCGCAAACTATAATCGGTGCCCATAGTGCTATGAAGAATAGAAACCTTACCTCACTATCGTATTTCCATGCCCCTAAACAATGCGACCCGTACGTTTCTCCCTCGCTGTGCATCGACGCTCTTCTTTCACAACACCAATCTCTATTTAGCCCGGGACGGCGCACCGCTATCCTATTTTGGTATCTGCAGTTGGAGAGGCCGCCCCCCCTGCACCATATTAAGACGCGGCCGGTGCACAATGAGGCTAGCCTATCGAGCAAACATCTGAGAGTACATATTAGATCTGTAGTTTGATATCCACTAGACTCAATAAGTATCTGTGTGTATGATACACAGGTATGCATACGGTTTTACATTACTGATTGAAACGCCGAAGGACCAACGCGACCATGCGCCCCCACGACCCAAGAGAGGACACGTAGTATGACATCAATAAAAAGGAAAAAAATAAATCCTCCATCAGTTGCCATGGGATTTGAACCCAATTCTGTAGGCTTTGTGAAATCCTGACAGGATTAGCGATCGGCATTCTCACAGCAGGACAAAAGCCAAGCTATAGTGCTACCATTTAGAAATAAAGACTATTTCCATACATTTAATATGAGGCAGGGACAGTAACAATCACAACCCAATACAAAAATAAAGACAGCCGGTTTGACAAGGACATTTTTTTAATCAATGTTTAGTAGCACAGACACGTAAGCCCTCTAGACATTAATACAACATACTACATGTAACGTTAATAAATCAATATGTAAATTTGTAAACAAGTATTAGGCATCTAAAAAAAACATGTAAACTTATTGTGCTACGTTAAGCGCGTACCGTCTGTGCTAACCTTCAGGCACTGTGTTGCGAGCCAGCCCCCACATCACCACCTATCTATATGGTGATCTGGGAGGCCTGCTTGGCGACAGGCTTCAAGGCCCCGAGGTCTGGGACGGGAGCGGACACCCCCGCACAGCACCACACCTCCCCAGCCTTGGCGGTAGGCGCGCTGAAGGACTCCATCTCCACTCCCGCCGTGGCCAGCAAGCCTGGAACGGTCGTCAAAAAACAAGTGAGATCTTTAAACGAGGTAGTTTGGTCTCAATCCGACGACCCCAAACCACTACACCCGGACCCCAGACCAAATTGGACCTGGAAAGTAAATCCTCAGCAGCAAACATCCAGAAGAGGAATATACCTGGTTCTGTAGCAAACATATATCAAGCAGTAACCGCTTTATGAATAAAATGAAAAAGGAGGACCGAAAGAAAGATGGAGACGGACAGACAGAGCAGTCAGTGAGCTTCCTACCAGCCAGGGAGGGCAGGACCTGGGGCCCGGGGGAGACCAGCAGGAACAGCAGATGTCCGGCGAGGGAGACGGGCTGACGGAACACGCTGCCGCCCAGCTCCAACAGCACGGGCACGCCCCCCAGAACCGAGCCCCTGGCCTTGTAGCTGGCACCGCCCGCCTGGATCTCCACCTCACAGACCCCGTGGCAGCTCTCCTCCGATTGGCCGTGGGTCTGGGTCACCTGCACACGAGCAGACGCACGCCTCGCAATGAGCCAACGGGCCGTCGTCTAGGAGCATGTATGGCTCATCATACGATCATACGAAACCATCATGTGACGGTTTATGTTTGAATGATTTGAGGATCTCTGTACCGCGACGCCAGACTGCTTGGCCAGGGTCAGCACGTTGACCAGGTTGGCCGAACCGCCGGTAGTGGGCTTGAGAAGCCCCACCATGACGGCTGAGGTGATGTAACCAGTAGACTTCTTCAAGCAGTCACCTGGTGGAGACAACGACAAGGCTGATTATAAATCACTCCTCCAGCCAACAGCTGAATTTGCGTCCACATAGCTTAAATCCATTGGTGTATTTCTGAATTTAACCACCAGAGGGAGACATAATGTAATTATAATGCCGAAAAAGGGAAAAGCATCCAGTGAGTTTATTTAATATATTTTAACACTGTGAAATGTTTAATTGGAGTTTTGAACAGTGTCACAGGCATGTGGGTACAAAAGTAAAAATAAAACCCAACTAAAGAGAGGAATCAAGGAACATCCCCACCCTGCATTACAACAGCCCCCCAGAGAGTTTCTAGCTTACCCTCCACTCGATGGATGGTTAAACTGTCAATAATGAGAATGGCCGGTGAACTCCCCCTCCCCCCCCCCCCCGGAAGAGGCTCCTCACCTTGAGTAGTGATGTGCACCTGACTGCAGGGTTTGGAGGAGGCACAGGACTGCAGCACGGCCCCCATGGCTTCCCCGAGCTTGATCCATTGTTGAGACTCCTGGCAAAAGGTGCTTGCCAAAACCTGTGCATTCACCTACATCACGAAGGCAAAGCACAGTAAGTGTTAGAGACGCCATATTGAGAGCGTTTTCCTCTCCCTGACACACTACTACAAGGTGGGCCCCTCTGTGTGTGCTTAGCCGCCATCATCCGACACTGTGTGCCTCACACTTAGGTCCAACCCGCCGCACACCACCAAGCTTTTGTTAGTCTCCTGGCACGACCAGCTCTGCTAACGTCGCCACGGCAACCAGTGGACTAAGCCAAGTATATCGGTTGAAACAGTGTACCCCAGCTAAACCAAAACCCTCTCTGGCCAACAGACACGACCCACAATCTGTGATTTCTACCCCTAATAGTCTACAACCCAAACATTCTAAAATTCTGAATGGTGGATACTATAACCACTTTTCATTCCATCCATATTCTATCTTAAATTACCCGCTTTACCACATCATAAATCACTAGTAAGGCAGATCTGCACAGCTTTGTTGACATTTGTTAAATAATCAGGCCCACTGTCCACTTTAATGACTTTTCCCCATAAGTGGAGAATAACAAAAGTATAAATGTGGCTGCTTAAAATGAGTCGTCATTATCTTGGTGCAAAATTCTGATCACTCAATATACATTGACAGCCAAATATGTCTGCATCTCGGTCGAAAATTAAATCACTGAAATGAAACCAAAGCACTTACTGCCCCAACGAGGCCTTTGCCTTTCACCATGTCCACAATCTGCAGGGCGATGTCCTGCCCACAGCGGGCCTGGGCCTCACTGGTGCTCGCCCCCAGGTGGGGACAGCTGATCACGTTGGCGTGGTCCACCAGGGCTCGGTTCTTAGGGGGTTCCTGAGAACAAACAGAACATTGACCTCCAGACTTCAGACACAAGATCAAAAACTAGTGCCACACAAATGCAAATCACAGATATACTGGTCCAACAGGCAGGATGATCTTGGGGGGGGGGGGGGTTGGACTCCTGGCCAAAAGGCTCTGGGTTCAAACCCTGAAGACCTCAGTCTACCTGTACGCAAAGGTGCCCTACGCCCTATGACATGCATCTTAAAACATTCACTACAGGTCTTCTATAAAAGAAAAAAAAGAAAAAAAAATCCTCTGCATCACGACCGCAACAGGAACTATTGGGGGTCCTCACCTCGACGAATACGTCTAGACCGGCCCCGGCACACTGGCCGGACTCCAGCGCTCTGAGCAGGGAGTCCTCGTCGATGATCCCACCGCGCGCACAGTTCACCACCCGCACGCCCTTCTTGCACTTGGCGAAGGAAGCGTCGTTAAGGAGGCCTAGGTAGGACACAGTTTGAACAAGAGTGAATACACAAAAAAGGAAAGGCAGTGGTTTTAGCCGTGTGCTAAAAGTGCTAAAAGTGCTTAGGCTGCGAGTCCCCCTGAACCACAGGAACGAGCTGCAGCTCATTTCAATGAGTGTTTCTCTGTATACTTTTTAATATTTGATGGAGTTGATATTTTCCATTGATCATCTTGATTGTACTCATATTTCGCTCAGTGTTTTACCCTCCATCCATTGTGTTTCTGTTGTGCGTTGTGGTATATTAAAAAGGCATCCATTGATCTAGTTTGTGTCACACTCAATGTTCACACTAGCAGTTTTTCGAACAGGCTTTCTAGTACTACGAACGACCAATGATGAGTCAGCATCTCTGCGGGCGAGGCCGGGTAAGGCTCACCCGTGGTGGATGGCATCAGGGGCGTGTGGACGGTGATGAAGTCACACTGCGGCCACAGCTCCTCCAGGGACATCTGCTCCACGCCCCAGCCTGCAGACACCTCCCGTGGGGTGATGGGGTCGTAGCCGATGGTCTGGGCGCGGGGGACAGTTTAGCAGGTGTTAAGCACTGGATATTGTGATTGGGCAGATACAGGATCAGGAGGCGTCAGGTGAGCTGTATGTAGTTTCCCATTTGCAAAGTCCCTACAGCAACTTTCCCACGGGTAGTTGATAGTAGTCCTGATGACAGCAACTGACTGATCAGAGTAGGCCAGTGTGCACACGCCCATATGCCAACATTGCCCAACACTAAGGCTAAGATATGATTGAGATCTTTGTCTCAGCAAGCTTTAGCACAAGGCTTGCAACCACAAATGACTAGTAAACCAATGCAGGGTCACTGCTTTTGCAAATAAATTCAGCTAATACAGATATCTGCATTACAGACATGGTTGAGGTTTGTTAATATACCAATCAGGTGGTTTACCTTGATTGTATCAGTCAATCAAATGGGGCGGTGTGTGATTTGGACTTTCAATAAAGCAGCTGTTAAACAAGGTATTCGTCACTTTTATATTAACTAACCACTTAAGATCATAGTCTTATCTGTAAAATGCCTGGTTGAAAGTTACATGTGTGTCTTTCCAGCGGCCTCTTCATATACCAGGGCTTCTACGCTCACTGGCCCTCAGACAAAGCCAGACTTGCTCCAGTGGCTACAGGTTCCTGTATACAACGCGTTTGTTTATGGGGGTCAGAGAAAACCAGGCAGAAAGGAACCAACAGAAAGTCAGGTTTGACCCCAGCACCTTTTGCACATCAGAATGCATCATGGGACTTTCCTATCCTAAATCAACATGCTGTAACCATGGCTGATCCAAACTTTATTTGACACGTCTCTCATGAGGAACACTCTTGACAAATCTAATTCAATGGATGAGTGAAGCCCAGTGGTGCAGCCTACCCAGAATGCAGCACTTACACGAGGACACAGATCTGGCAGAGTGTAATTACCTACCTTCATGCCAAAGGACTGCATTCTACTGGCGACTTCTTTGCCAATTCTCCCGAGTCCAACTATTCCCAGGGTTTTGCCAAAGAGCTCTGCACCCATGAACTGAAATGTAAAAAAATAGTTTTGACTGTTAGGCACACAGAAACTACCCCGATTCCTTTATCAAGTGGAGTCGGTGACAGCTGGGGGGGACGGGGGGACAATGGAATGAGTCATGCAATAGTAATTGCTTAATGCATCAACACAATTCATGCACGCCATCCAAATTCTTGGCTTACCTTTTTGCGATCCCATTTTCCAGCTTTCATTGACATCGCAGCCTGTGGGACATGTCTGTAACCACAAGGTAGGAATCCAAAAAGTTAGGGAAAGTAGCAGTTTGCAAGGGATTCAAGTTGTCATATCGATTTATAGTAAATCACTCTAGTGTTCAAACATTATATCCCCTCCTCTTCTCTCACCTGGAGAGACTGGTGATCAGGATACACGTCAGCTCTGCAGCACTGATAGTATTACCACTTGGTGTGCTAGAAACAGAACATTGCAATTAATTCAGACTCCAAGAAACACGTGGTTACTGAACTAGCCATTTCGAAAGAAAGGGTCGTCTACCATGCATGCCAGACTTACTTCATGACAATAACCCCATGTTTAGTAGCAGCTTCCACATCCACATTGTCTACACCCGTTCCAGCTCGGCCGATAATTTTCAGATTGCTGGCAGCATTAATGATGTCGGCCGTCACCTTTGTTGAAGACCTAACCACGAGTCCATCGTAGTTCTAGAAGATAACAACGATTCTTTAGTCGAGAGTGCAGTGCAAGTTCGCAACAGACAAACTTTTAGCAAAACCTGTTTGTTGCAGTGACATCACATTTGAATAGGGGTTATGTAACACTTCATTTTCCCGACTCCAGCATTGTAATATATACAATGGCATATTTGGTGAGAATGATTTTTATTGTGCATGAACCGACACAGCTTCTCAGAGAATGCATGAAATGTAAGATTGCGGTGTTTTTTTAAGGGCTTAAGTCGAACATGTGGCACAGCAGGATGGTTATCCCAGCAAGCCGAGGATGCAGTTGCATCATATTTGGAATGGGCGGTACTAACTATCCTCAGGTTAAATGTTAAAAGGCAAATATGTTTCGAAGTTGAACGGCATGCAACAACGAATACTGTATATCCATGGTGAGACAGCTGTGAAACAAAATCGATTGAATATTTGTGCACCGTACAGTTTCATCAAACAGCAATGATTGCAGGTATTCCCCATAATAATTTAAGTCATGCTGAAACAAGATTAGATAAGATAAGATAACACGCAATTATATACGGCAGGGGTATCATGCAGCTCAGCTATACGGCTGAGAAGAGAAACATGTCATCCATGGAGATACAACCACAACGTTACCTTGATCTCTAAGATCAAATCCTCCTTGGTCAAATTCAGTTTCTCCGTAACTTGGATTCCATTTTCTTCCAGAACCTTTTTGCAGCAGGGATCCACGCTTTCGCTGATTAAAATGCTTTTAATCACTATTGGAGCCATTTTGCAGGATTTTTTTGAGGGATTTCGAGGTAGGATAACTTCTGTGCGTGACGCCGCTGGAAAGTGATGGGCTAAAGTGGCAGCCTGCGCTCCCCTGTTTGCTTTGAATGGCCGGAGCTGGCAGGCAGGACCGCCCCTTTCGTATAAACCCTCCCCTTTCTGCAACTTCAAATCTCTAAGGAATCAAAAATCGGACTGGAAAATATAGATATTATAACAAGACAAAATATAAATCCGATTCCATCAAGTAGGACTAATATTCAAAGCTGTAAACAGTTCATTGAATCATCAAAAAATATTAATGCTCACATGTTCATGAGACTGCATGCACATTTCTGAAGTGGTAAATCTGACCTCCATCCTAGCAGAGAGAACCTCGATTATGAATGTCAGCAGTATGTGTGAGGAAAACAATTTGAAAGAGAAAGCAATATAATTGGACGAATTCATTAACCCATGATATAAGCCATGATATAAACCGGACCTAGGCTAAGATTGATCAGGATGGTTTGAGGCGAGAAATGAATATTCATGAGCTACGAGGACTCTTCCACATGGCCGAGTACAAATACCTCATTCTACTGGGTTTAGTCGGTTACTGTGGAAGTTTAAAGATACAATTTCTTTGTATAGCCCTTACTCACAATTAAAGTATCAAAGGCTGATATGCATGACCATAGGTTTACGTTGTATTTTCATATGACTCCACTTGGATTTTCTAAGCACAGCTAACCAATCACGTTGATGTTCTTAACGCAAACCATAATTCAGAATGACCCTTTCTCAGGCGTTCTCATCACGAGAGAACGGGATGCTCCAAATTAGCGATAATGGAGAAAGAGAGGGCGGGACTTTAAGCAACATGGGTTTAGCGGCGAGTGAGATGTACTTCCGATAGAGAGATATGCATTTCCGTTCTGTTTTGAAAATTATTAATCGGATTATTCGTCAAACCCCTATAATTGGACTCTTTGTCGTTATTGTTGCGCTTCTTGTCCTGGTCGTATTCTCACTCGGAGGCGCGGAGGCTGTAAACTGGCGTATACAGCTCATAGGAACTAAGAGAACGGAAGTGGCGTTGGGATAGACCGGGATAACGCTACACTTCTCTCAGCCTACAACACTGAGACAGGTTGCATCCACTCAACAGCGTTGATTGGTTTAGACGTTGCTTGGCTACAGTATAACAAATGCCATGAAAGCAAACCTAGAGGAACAGTGACCTGAGTTTTCAGGTTTTAACCATTTCAATAACAACAATAATTGTGTTTGCTGTCTGTTTTATTTAGTTTCAGGAGATTGTTGGGGGTAAACATATAAACATGGCAGATTCCATGGTTCAAAATGGGCGAAGAAGAGGAACAAGTACGATGGGTAACAGCGTAAAATGTGTTTATTTAAAGCGTGACATATCAGTATGGTTTAAACAGTAGCCTGGCATGCTAGTTAGTAGCATCCTGTTTTCAAATATTGGACATGATAAGGAATAATCTAAAACTCACATTAGAGTTATTGATGCCTTGTTAAAGGTTGTGTGTCTGTGTATCAACCATGCATGTCCCAACTGACTACCTAACATTTAATTTCTGTAACTGTTCTTCTAGTGTCTTCAGGTGAGGGCTGCCACGGGACTATACCATCAGTAGATCTGAGACAGGTTACTGTGCTGCCCAGAGCGGAATACTTGAGAATCCAAGAATCCTTAAATCACCAAAGTAATCACAAGAAAAGGATTGAAGAGGCAGCACAACAAAGAGAAGCAATGCATCTGCAGTCCAAGGAAGTGGTGAAGTTCTGGTCCAATACCATCGTGGTGAGTAAATAACAGCCAGTACTGAAGGATAAAAGGACAACGTATACTTGTCTCTGACTCAAGCTACTGCAACGAAATGCAGCATTACACGTACACTTGTGTAATTTAGCAGATACTATTTAATTTTTCCAAGTTAGACTTACAGATGGGGGCGGAACTTCAAACATTGCAGTACATTTCATTACTGACGTTCTAAAAAAAACAAAAAAAACCATTGTGTCCAGATTAACACACTGTCTAACAACAGGGACAACGGCAAAAGAAGATGGAGGCCAAGAAGATCCGAGAGGAGCTGGAAGAGGAGCAGCGCAAGGCCGCAGACCTGGAGGAGGCCAGGTACCAGGAACAGTTGAGGAAGGAGGCCATCGAAAGAGCCAAGGCTCAGCAGTACTACCAGACCCAACGAGTCAAGGGCTTCCATGTGAGTGTTACTTCAGCGATGGGTTTGCTGGCCATTTAACATATAATACACTGGGCTGGCATTGGCGCGGGAGGTAGTGCAGGTTGCATGGTGACCCAAAGGTTGCTGGTTTGATCCCCGGTTCCTCCTAGTTGTGTGGCGTGGGGCTGTTGGGGCTGTTGCATGTAACTACCTATGAATGGGTGAGCATTATGTGAATGCAGTCCATCTATCTTCAAAGATTTAAATCTCTCTTAAGTAGATGCAGATATTTCACTTACAGTGAATGAGAGATACATATCATTGAGGAGCATTGTAGGTGCTGGGCATCTTGCTTCATGATGCCTACAGATAGGATGGTCGGTGACGTTGGTGCGTCACCGACCATCACTACGTTATCCCGCCCTAACCGGTTCTAGCCCCTTGCATGATTTGACAATGAATGTCCTTCTGCAGAGTGCTCTCCTACTGACCGAGGTGTTGAAGGAGAGAGAGGCACAGCTTGAGCTGAAGCGCAGAATCAAGAGTTCCACCAATGATCGGGACAGGGAGGTCCTCGACAAGATCAGGTCCAGGGAGGACGAGGCCTTGGAACGAGAGCAGCAAAAAGCCATTCAGAAGAAGCTCCACACCCAGGCTGTGGCAGAGGACCTGAAAACACAGTGAGCACAGTAGAGGAACCGGATTCCACTACAGTACAGTGATGTTCTTGAGAGTTGCGAGTCAGGTCTCATCTGAACAATGCATTTACTCATCTCAGAGATGTTCTCAACCCCTGTTTTGGTATACAGGTGTATTTAGGTTAGAATCTTTTTTTTACTCTCTACAAATGCTGGCAATGGGCATTGGTGGTAACATGCACTACCTCTTCCTCAGGATGAAGAACGTCGAGTTGGCCAGAGCTCGGGAGAAGCTGGAGAACGTGAAGGAGGGAGAGGAGATCCAACGCCTTCGTGAACTGCATCTGTGGGAGCAGAGTGTGGCGAGACAAAGACAAGTGGAGCAGAAGAAGAGCACCATGCAGGCTCACCTGGTAAGGAAGACCCCTTTTAAGTTTTCTAAATGATATACTTCACCGGTACAAACCGCTCTGTGGCGCTTCCCTGGCGTTGTGTCGCACCAAAGGAGCACATCTCTAATCGAGACGTGGTGAGAGGCATCGATGAACGGAAGCAGGCCCTGGAAGAGGAACAGAGGAAGCTTTTCCTCGCTGCCAAGCAGAAGATGGGGAAGTTAAGGAAGGAGAAAGAGGCGGAGTTGTTCAGGTAAAGCCCCTGGTCAAAAAGGTATGTCTCTATTATTCGGGTCACTCAGAAGTGAGGTCGCTTGGATCAGCCATTCCTGTAGTGGACAGTGGTTTCTGTGACACACCCTAAATAAAAGAGCAGATTTACGTCATGCATGTGCTTGTATTCTTCAGAGAGTCCCAGATGCTCAGGGACAGGATTCGGAACCAACTGACCGCCACCCACCAGGAGAAGACAGACAACGAGGAGGAGGCCATCGCCAAGGCCATCGGCGAACAGGAAGCCAGAGAGGCCCTGAGACGCAGAGCTGAGGAGGAGAGGAAGGCAGCGATGCAGAAGGCCATCTCCGAACACAGGGAGACCCTGGTGAGACCCCCAGAGACTGTGAATCCAGCAGGCTGAGGGCCAAGCTTATGGGGAACACATAAGGAAAACCGGGATTCCTGATTCTTAAAATACATCTGTGGATGATGAAATACAACTACTATTAAGGTAAAAGACCACAAATGTTTGCCTGTAACTCCCTTTTGTGTTTCATCAGCGGCTGGAACAAGAGCAGAAGGAGATGATTGCCCGTCAAACCGCCCTGGAGGTGCAGCAGGCCAAAGAGGAGACCGACAGAATCTTCCTGGAGAAGCAGCAGCAGAAGGCCCAAAAAGCCAAGGAGGAGGGGAGATCTTTACAAGATCACTATGTCCAGCAAATAGTGAGCTTCAATTCCTCCAGGGGAGAAATGCCAACTTCTGGTGAATTCAAATTTCCATGCAGTCTTTTGACTTCGCACCTAATAATCCCGTTTGTGTGTAGGCGGAGAAACGGGTCCGACACAAGCAACTGAAAATAGAGCAGCAGGAGTCTTTAGTGAAGAACACGGAACTCATTGTCGCAGAGGGGCAGCAGTTCCAGCAGTACGCGTCGCAGGTGATCCGTGCCGCGGCGGAGGGCCAGCGAAACCTCCTCCCGCTCCACAAGGCCGCCAGAGAGGGCCTTGGCGGCGGCCTGGGGCCTGTCTTCGGCGGCGTGCAGCCAAGCTACCTCGTTCAAGACGACAGCGGCGTGGAGATGCCGCGATACGTGTGCGGTACTACCCAGAACATCAAGGAGCTCAACGAGACAGTGGACATCGAGGGAGCGAGGAAGCGGCTTGGCTTCACATGGTGATGGGGCGGTCATAGTGAGCCTCATACCCGTTACTGAGAGTTTTGGGTGGGAAACAATGATCTGGATTTGTTTTGTTTCAGTGCTGGCTGCTGGGCTTTGTACAAGTACAAGAAACTAAGTTTTTTGATTCATGTACAAAGTGGTTGGTTTGGTAAAAATGACAGCTTCCTCAGTTATATGTATTGAAGTAAATAACTTTACTTAAAATTAGGTTGACCTGCCCAACTAAAAATTAATTAAAAAATTTAATTATAACTGAGAAAAGCCAATAGTAGTTTATTTGGAAGAGAAATAGGTTACTCATTTGATGTCAAATAAATAGACAATTTACAGATTTATACAAACTTGTTTTATGTTGCATGTTATTTTGGACAGTCTCCATTGGAAGTGAAACAGGTATCTCAAACTACAAAAGAAAAATCAAATGTGGATGATATACATGCAAAAAGCCCAAAAACCGATTTAAAATTAAAAATGGAAATAAAAAAAGACTTCAACTGACTCATGTTTAATTATACATCTTGGCTGGTAAAAGCAAAAAACGATGTTCCTTAACCTCTAAACAGATTTATATACTTTTTAAAAATACAGTAAAAAAGTACTAGGAGAGGGGGTTCACAAAGAGGGGTTTTCCGCTGCAGTAGAATCTAATAGTTTAAACTTATTTTGGAATTTGGAAAAACAAAAACTAAAAACAGACCAAATGATTTCCCAGAGTGACCAAAAGTGGTCTGGCGCTGACCGACTTCAATGAGTATCAAACATCACGCATACACAAAGGAAACTCGATCACAGGCCTAATCGCTGTCGTCGTTGCTCGACCCGGAGCTGTCCTTCTTGTTGCGGGTTCCTTCTCGTCCTCTGTTGCTGCGGTTCCTCACAGGGCTTCTGGCCGGCTCTTTGGCTTTAGAAGGAGACTCCCTCTGGGGGCTTTTCTTCTTGCCCTCGGGGCTCTTTCGGCCCTTGGTCTTGTCTTCCTGGTCGCTGTCGGAACTGCTGCTGCTGCTGCTGCTGCTGCTGCTGCTGCGGTGCCGGCCCCTGGACCCCCGTCTCGGGGCCGGCCCGCTCTCCTTATCCCTCCTGCGCGCCTGCCGGTCGTTGCTCCTGCTCCGAGATCGCCGGCCGCCCCTGTGAGAGTCTCTGGCCTTGGCCCGGTCTGGGCTCCTGGTCCGGTCCCGGTTCCTGGGCGACCCTCGCCGCTTGTCATCCCGGTAGCGCTGCTGGCGTCTCTCCTGGCTCCTCCTGCTTCCCTCGCTGGGCCTCTCCCTGTCCCTTCTCTCGCCCTTGTCCCTCGAGGACGCCCTCTTAGCCCCGCGGTCCCCCCTGTCCCGGCTCCTGCTGTGGGACTTGTGGCCCTCTTTACCGTGAGTCCTGTCCTTGCTTTGGGACTCTGCCCTCTCCTTGTCCCGCTTGTCCCCGTTTCGGCCCTTGGGGTCTTCCTGCGGCTTCTCACCGTTCCTTCCCTTCAGGTCGTCTTTCTGCTTCTTCTCGGACTCTGCGCGCTTGCTCCTCTCCTTGCTGTGGTCGGATTCCGTTTCCTTGTCCTTCTCCTTCTCCTTGCTCACGGCCACGTCTTTGCTCCGGGAGCGGCCTCGGCGCTCGTCTGCTTTGGGCTTGTGGTCCCGCTCCTTCTCTTTGCTTTTTGACCGTCTCCTCTTGTCCCCGCTCTTGCGCAGCTCGTCTCCACTCTTGTCAGCGCTCTTGTCCCTGCCCTTGTGTCCACTCTTGTCTCCACCTTTGTCCCCACCCTTCTCTACGCTCTTGTCCCCACCCTTCTCTATGCTCTTGTCACCACCCTTCTCTATGCTCTTGTCACCACCCTTGTCCCCGCTCTTGCTGCGGCTTCGTGAGCCGCCCCTTTTCTTGGCCTTGTGTCTGCTGTGTTTGTCTTCGTCTCTCTTCTCCTTCTCCTTCTCCTTGTCCTTGCTGCGGGACCGATGGGAGCGCCCGCGCTTCTCCTTTTCCGCCGGCTTGTCGTCTGAGTCCTTTTTCTCTGCCCGGGACGCTTTAGCGGCCTCCTCCTTCGCTGCCTCCTCCATGTCACCTCTGTGAAACCATGGTACAAAAGGTGGGCAGTTTTAATCAAACGTATTTACCCAAGCCAGTTTACACAGTGAGTAGATCACTTTTAAATGGTCAAAATGTGTTGCACATACATGGCTGACGAACCCAACCAACTCAAATTGTAGTTGGTATTCCAGAATATAATATAATGCCACATACTAAAGAAATGTATGAATTTCATTTTACAGATTGAGCCACCGATGGCTGATAGGAGTATGACATGTGTAAGCCTGTGATTTATTAATCTTTTTCGAAAATCTTTTTCTCTTACTTGTCTCCCTTAATCCAGCGCTCTCCACTCGTCGCTCTCATCCTTTGCCGCTGCATTTCCTGCCGCCAGTGGGGCGGCGTTTCGCTACGGCGGAAACGATCTCGTGATCTTGAACGGGAGGGAGTGCGATAGCGCTGGTGGAGAAGGAGAAGGACATAGACTGCCAGGTTACGGTCGTCATCCAGGAAAGCAGCTTAGGGTGTACCAAAGATATTTTACTAATGTGTCATTAGGGTTACTTGTTATTTACTGAAAACTAAATTTGGGCAAAATTTCCATAACTAGTATGCACTTACCCGAGGGCCTCTTCCTTTAATCTTCCTGCCCGACCGGGTCGTCACTAGTCCTCTGTGATATGCAGACTGGGCATTAAACGGCCTGCCCATGAAAAGGGGAACATTCAAACATTAAGACACGTAAAGATCATCAGCTCCAGATATAGTCTTGATTGCCGTCGACTTTGACCGACCTTTCCCTTGGCCTCTCCTCGCGCTGCCTGGTATTCTGTCCAGCATCATCGTTCTGGGCAGACTGAGGACTTTTGCGCATGAGGAATCTGTTCTGAGGGACCTCTGGGATCTCTTCCGGTCGGACCGAGGATAACTGCAGGTCTTGGTCTTTTTCGTCCTCACTTTTGGCCTCGGACCTAGACGCAGAACATTGGGAGTACACGTTTAAACGCGAGCATGCCCTACACAGACAGTGACGAACAAGGTGGTTTAACCAAGTACCTCTCTTTCTTCATCTTCTTTTGCTTCTTCTTCTGCTTCTTCGCCTTCTTCTTCCGCCTCTTGGACTCTTTTTCGGACTCCTCCGACTCGGAGGACGACTCTGAGGAGCTGTCTGAGGAGCTGGAGCTGCTGCTGGCTCCGGACGAGGCCTTCTCCTTCTTCTTCTTCTCGCCTGGCTTCACTGAAGAGAGAAGACATCAAGAGCATTGCTTTAGGAAAAAAATAAACGTTGCAAAGCCAGAAGCGCATACTCTTTAAAATGGTGGTGTGAGATGTGGATTCCAAAAGTGTGCTCTGACCTCTTGTCTTAGGGATCAGCTCTCCGCAGTTCATAACCTTGACTTCAGAATATGGTTTACTGCTGGCGTCTGTCTTCTGCCTCTCCATGGTTTGGATGACCTCTTGGCCAGAAATCACTTGTCCGAAAACCACGTGGACTCTGAAATTACAAAGTTGTTTTCAGTAAACAGTCAAACTAATTTCATTTGCAATAAAAACAAAAACAAGGTTTCCTATATCAAATAAGAAGCACTTACCCATCCAGATGTGGTGATGGTTTGGTTGTTCTGTAGATTAAACACAACAAATGTTATTTGGAAATGAAGACACTTGATTAATGACAGTCGTGTATTGTACAGTTCAAAAAGACATTCATATTGATAATTCTATACCACAACCATCATGAACAGGTAGATGCTTACATAAAGAACTGAGATCCATTTGTGTCTTTGCCCCTGTTTGCCATGGAAAGCAGGTATTCCTTATTGTGTTTCATTGTAAAGCTCTCATCTAAAAAACAGGAAATAAAAATTTAAAAAACACCATTAGAGGATGAATGGGGATTTTACATTGAATAATAGTTCACCCAAAAGGCTTGCCGTCTTTACCTTCAAAGAAGCCACCGTAGATGGATTCACCCCCTCTTCCATTCCCTGTATTGGAATATGGAATGTTATGATGAGAATGTCAAGGGAAGGAATGGTTAAACAGGAAAACTCCAGTGATTAAAAAAAAGGAGAATTCATACAAATTGCACATTAAAAATTACAAATCTGACTATACATGCAATTGTAATCTGTTTACTTGCATTTCAAACTCCCAGCCAGATTTAACACCTTATACCACCCACACCCACACCCACACACACACACACACACCTTCACTGAAGTCCCCCCCCTGGATCATGAAGTCCTTCACGATTCGGTGGAACACGCATCCTTTGTAATGAAGAGGTTTCTGAGTTCCTTTGCCGATGCCTTTCTCACCTAGTAGAAACACAAGAATGGCAGGAGTTACGTATGACACACATCACTCAAAAATACAGGACAGCCTGGTACAATGTGTATGTTTATCATGTAGTACCTGTACAAAGACACCTGAAGTTTTCAGTTGTCTTGGGGCAAACCTCTGAGAACAACTCCACCACAATTCGACCAACTGGGTAAAAAATATATATCGTTAGGTGGTATAAATAATGACCGTGAATAAATAAGTAACCAGATATTTATTAGGAGGTCTCACCATTAACGTTGCTGATGCCAACGTCGAAGAAGCACCGAGGACGCACCTTAATACCCATGATTACTGACAAAAACCTGCCTGAAACAATCAATAGATGTAATCAGGGGGTTATGTGGCGCCAGACCCATCCACACAGTTTATAAAGTAACCAAAACATTACATGTGAACAGGTGGTAATGTGGCGCAATCTCATCCATACTGAGTTCATAAAGTTACCTTATCAATTAATGTGATCAGGTGGGTAAATGGCGCTAGACCCATCCATAACGTGACAGAGTTTATAAAGTAACCCAAACAACACTCCGAGAGGCCCAACTCAGCCAGGTTCATTACAGAATATGGACTTGAATCTCTTCGTCTTTGACCAAGAAGGTTAAAAGGCTAAAGACTCTTGCGTTCATCGTAAAGTAAAACGAAAGAATGAATGAATGACCCCGGGTTGAATGAGCGTGAATGCAGCGATTCGAAAGTAAACGATACCAGGGCAGGTGCAATTGCAAGACGTTAATAAATCGCCTATAAACAGATATAACCACATGATATGTGATAAAGCACCGGTCGGTACTCCATGCAGCGGACAGGCACCGCTCGGGGGTTCGGATCCTTCTGGGCCTAACTCAACGTTACCGTGCCCATGAGCACTGGGGCAGAGAGTACGGACACAACGGGTTCACCCACGTGGTAAACAAACATCTGAACGGATATGCACTGTTACCGATCAAATTATCGTATTACCTTAGTTGGTGGACCAAGGATGCTGTTCCTAAGAATAATCGATCATCTAATAACGAAATCCAAGTCCCATTCAGTGTCACACAGTGTTTTCTAAAGATGGCGCGAGGAGAACGTCAATGTACTTCAGGATGCGCGTACGGGGAGCGCTTAAAATGGGTCAGCTGACCGCCCGGTGCTAGGCAACCCCGCGCTCCCGGGCTCAATGCGAAGCCGTTCGGAAAATGTTAAATACAAATATTTTTGGGGAATATTAAATACGTATTGTTGGTCCACAAATGTGCATGTCGGCTCAATGATACAGCATCTGTGTATTATTTTTAAACATTTTATTTAAAAAAAGAAAATGTACGGAGTCATAACATTGCAGACAACGAAGTGTGTTGTGGTGGCATGATTCATCTGCATCACCCTTCATCGCCCTTCATCTGCAACCTACGAAAGACTGTTTGCATGTGACCAAGATAGACAACACTGGATTTATATTTCCAGCCTCGTCCTAAAACCTAAGGTTGTTTTAATCCACTAAGCCTCGCCCTCCCGGGCTGTGCGGGCAGACCAAACACAGCGCATACACTTTGACCTTCCCGCGTCATAACACTGGCTAGGGAAGTGAAATCGAATAGCACACATGCTAAATAATAAACTATGCGAACACTCACAGTAAGTATAGTCTATGTCTACAATTCAGTAGTATCCTGTCGTCCGTTCAGAGATAAATACAATTCCACGTTTAGTAAAATTATCATTGAGTGTCGGTCGTTTCGTAGACGTTGTTCTACCTCCCATGTGAACAGCATTACTTCATACTGGGCTGAGCAGCATTACTTAATACAAAGTCAGACCAGTGGTGCATCCTGCAGTCCACAGTAAAGTCACTTTCCAATACATTGTAAAGACATATTTTTTTTATCTGAGGGTTTGGCTTGTCACGTAAAATTGAGTTTAGGTAGCTTATTTAGTAAATATATGTTTATTATTTATGCAAGCATAATCCAATATACCTTCCTATATAATGCTTTGAGTTTGAAATAGCTAAATGTACGTCTTCCTACCTCCTCATATCCTCCATTTCTTCATTTCCTTCCCTAGATGGCAGCTAGATGACAGCAGTCGTCAGGAAACATCTGCGCTGTACCCTACGGACCTCATGTGGATGTCAAGGTCTTTTTCATACATCTAACCTGTTGTCACAGTCTCACAATGAGGACTCTTCTCTGCTCTTAAAGTGAGCCTAGACGTGGGGCCATGTTTCGCCTGCGTCTGGCCTGCGCCTGTGTACGCAGGTCTCTGTACACTGGGCCAGGGAACCGGGACCTGGTTCTGGATCAGCTGCAGGTCTGCTCCAGTGAAGACCAAGTGTTTGAGGTGGTGGGCAGGAACAAGGCCAAGCTCGCCGTGAACCACGTGGGTTGTGCGGTGGGGATGCTGTGGCAGTTCCAGAAAGAGAAACCACAATTATTAAGGACGGTCGGGGCGGTCAAGAGCCACCCTCAGTTCCTGACCCTCAGAGTTTTGGCCGAAAACAAGATCTCCCTCATGGATGACTGCTTGTTGGTGGATATGCTCTATGATGTTCTCAGGTACAGTGAAACAAGGTTACAGACTCGCGTTGAAGCCAAATATTTTGCCCCAAACAACAAAGTCTGTTTCCTCTTGCTTTCAGACTCAACGTGGAACCTCATGACTCGCTAGTCCAACAGCTGGTTTCTGAAGCCTCTGTAAGACTAGATAGGTACTATTATCACTATTACTATTGTTATTACCGCATATCTGAGTTCTCTCATTGAGACCTATACCTTGAGCTTTAAGGAATCATGAGCAGCACATATTTTGGGGTTTTTCTTGCAGTTTCCCGCTGTCTTCCCTCTCCAAGTTCGCCATTTGTCTGAATGATCAACAACTGCAGCTGAGTCCACTGATGGGACGCATCACTGACATTCTGGCCCGGAAGCTCTCGACTATCAACGATGCCAGGTGTGTACTCTTTACCGCCATTTACCATTCAGCCATTTAGCAGACACCTTTATCCGAAGCAACATGCAGTGAAGAGGTAAATGTCATTAAGGAGCAGGTAAAGGTTTGTTTACAGGCAGGCTGTGTACCTTGAGGATCCAACCAAGTACATTTTGAAACACCCCAACCACTAGACTATCCTGCCCCGGGATAGATGTTGGAAACAGCCTAACCACTAGACTATTATGCCCTGGGATAATAATACTAGGTCTCACGTGTTGTCACCCGTGACCCCAGTCATAATTTCTACCTCCATGTTATTTTCTAACTGTTAATGTCTGTCTCCATTTCCTCTTCTAGAATCCTGACCGTCCTGATGATCAGCGTGTCCCCCATGGTGTCCCCTCGCCTGAGGGACCGGCTCCTAGACCAGGCGGACCACCTGCTGGACACGATGGACCCCATGAAGTACAACAACCCCCGCAGGGTGGTGCAGTTCCTGCGCAACATCCGCTTCGGCCGGCGCCCCCTCCTGGAGAAGTGTAACCGGATCTTGCTGCAGAGTGTTCCGCAGATGGACGCGGAGAACCTCAGCATCATCATTGGCCTCTACCAGTCCCTGCAGTTCAACAACTGCGACTTCCGGCTAGCCGCCAAGCAGCGGCTGACGGAGCTGATCGACTCCAGCAATGACCCCGCCTCCTTCACCAAGCTGTTTGTGGCACTGTGTCCCATGGCCAGTGCGGAGATCAGAGAATGGTGGGTTTGAGACTTTGTGTTGTTTTATGTTCACGGCGAGGGGGAGGGACTGTTACACACATCGCAATCAAGCTCTTATGTTTCATCAGGGGGAATAGATGAAATGCATTCATGCATGTAAAACAATGTAGAAAGAGTGTTTGTTCAATATAAATATGAATTGTGTGCAGGAAAAGCAGAGACATTCAGGAGATAACCTTTCAGGCTCTACTTGGATTTCAATCTTGTATTCTGTATATTTTCTGTTCCCTTGTAGGTTGGAGAGCACTGCACTCCTATTGGCCGACGAGTTCAATCCACAGCAGGCCTTGATACTCACTGAGGGGCTTGAAGAGATTCAGTGTAGGAACCTCAAGTTGATCAACAAGTAGGTTCCACTTGTTCGCTCCCTCTCCCTTTTTATTGAGAACCAAATGACCTGTACTCGATATAACCACAACCCTCAAAGTGAAACGGATGTTGTATTTTTTCAGGATTGCATCAATAATTCAAAAGAACCTTTATGTCTACAAATCCATGGAGGTGGCGAGGATCACCCAGTCCCTCTATCTGCTGCACTACCAGAACCCTGAGCTGTTCAGCAAGTTACGGAGCATTCTCATCAGGTGGGTGGTCGTCTGGTCTGGTCGTTCCCTGCATGGTGGTTGACTCTGCCCGGGGCTAACATCCCTCCCTCTGGCCCTTTCTGGCCCTCCCTCCCTCCCTCCCTCCCCCTCTCTCTGGTCCCAGCTTCCTGCAGGACAGCCTGTACCCCTCCGAGGTCGCCATGTTGACGCGCGTGCTGGCCACGCTGCCGAGCCCGCGGCTGGAGGCGGGCATGGTGGCGCGGCTGGACGCCGTGCTCCCCCAGTGCAGCCTCAGTGACCTCAACACCCTGGCGCAGGCGGTGGGCAAGTGCGTGCGCAACGACGCCTCTTACCGGCAGAGCTCGCCCAGTCAGTACGTGCGGCTGCTGCAGGGCCTCAGCCGCTGCGGCCACGAGCGGCTGGACAAGGCGGACCAGCTGGACGTACTGCTGGAGGAGCTGCGCTACGCCTCCGGGGAGTGGTTCGAGGAGATGCTGCTGGAGCACACCATGGCCACACTGCAGAGGATGACGGAGCAGGTCAGCTGGCGCAACGTGCCCGACCTGGCCCACCTGCTCACCAAGACCAACCACCTGTGTGCGCCGCTGCTGGAGCGCATCGCCGCGGTGGCCCTGAAGGACATCGACATGGTGTGTGTGTGTGTGTGTGTGTGTGTGTGTGTGTGTGTGTGTGTGTGTGTGTGTGTGTGTGTGTGTGTGTGTG
>JAOPUA010000091.1:3152396-3164343 GCA_027122455.1 Trisopterus luscus
AGGCATCAACACAAACTAACGGATCCAAAACAGTTGCCAATGGGAAAATGGGGACAACACAGATGCCTAAAGGTTTGCGATGGCACGACTGCCACCCCCTTTTGTTGCACAGCCGCCGTAATTACTTGGATTTCACATCTAGGCCTACAGCTGTGTGTGTACACGGAGTACCGTGCGAATTTTGTAGGCCCTGTGCATAGAATAATAAATAATTACCACATACTAATTATGCACGGATGGAATTGTACAACCCCAATGCATAACGAGGAGGTAGACTGCAGGGTTATGTAAATGTTTGGAGAGCAGTTCCAATCGTCTGAAGGCCCGTTTGGCTTTATTTCCTAAATATGTAGCATTAAAGTATAAAAAGTAGGTTAATGATCGTCAAACTGCAAAAACGTTAAAATCTATTTGCCAGAATATCTAAATAAGGCACTTGATTCTAATACTAATCAAAACATTGGTAAAAAAACGACATTACTCATTTAATATCAGTAGTTGCCTACGGTTGCAGGTCCTCGTCTAAAATGGCAGTCGGTAAGCAAACCTTGACTTTTCTTGAACTTCTCGTTTTAAAAAATAGGACTACGGTTCATATAGGGCGAATATCTAATGATCAGATAAACATGTATTTGTATTTATCATTAGCGTCTCCAGTTCGGCAGAATTAGGGCTATTTGCTTACATAAAGCATTTTATATCGGTCTACTGTCCCGTCAAATTGTTTCCCTTGTTGACAAGATGAGTGTAGAATCGTTTGAGCTGACATTGAAATCTTCATGAATTAATGCAAAACGTATGTCCCGAAGAAGCAATAGCACACAAGGTTTCAGATGCAATTTATTTCACCGTCATATATGATTCAATTGCATTTGGTCGAGTTTGTGTGTGGTAAAATGACAGGCCGTAAGACAAAAATTGGACTGTTTTTGTTTAATCACATAAAAGACTTGAGAATATAAATCCACTCACACTTGTGAAACCGACTAACAACAACCAAAAAAGTCAGGTGGGGGGCTATACAATTAACATTTAAAACACAGGAAGAGCTACTGAAATTTCAGACAAAACGTCGCACAGTCATACCAATAGAATAAGTCATGTACACAAAATAAAATGGTCTCAAGAAAAACCAAAACCAGGTGGACGCCGTGGACTCATCCGTAGGTTTGAAGAGGGAGTGGACACTTTGTTGTCAGGGTGCTGCTGTTCAGTAACGACCTGGTAAACAAAAAACACCAGAAATGAGATCCTGCAGTACTCTTGTACTAATCGATACTAACCTATAAGAGGTATTGGAAAGCAGCAGCAGCAGCATTCTAGTAAGCTCCCTCGCCTTCTGTCACTTTAGCCTAGACGTTAGCCTAGCATTGGACTCAATTACAATCTTTACAACTCAAACAGAACTAGAAACCGATGTGCAATGAAAGCCGTTTGAAGGTACGTACGAGGCGAATAGGAGCGGGATCGGGAGCGGGAGCGGTACGTTCCTCTGTAGTACGGTGATGGTGATCTCCTCCTGAGGGAACAACAGCAACGTCAGTTCACACGACGCTCAACGTCGGGTTTTTGGAAGAAACTCGGTCCACCGGCGCCCGTTCAGTGCCCAACGTGCCCCGCAGACGACTCACCTGTACGAGCGGTTGTTGTAGTACTCGCGGTCGTCGTAGCGATCATAGCCTCCTCGGTCGTAGCCTCTGTCTCCCCGGTCGTAGCCGCGGTCGTAGTCACGTGAATAACGCCGTGGGCCGCTGGGACCGCCTCCGCCTCCTCCTCCACCTCCGCCGCCGCTGCTGCTGCCTCCTCTTTCACCGCCTCCTCTTTCACCGCCTCCTCTTTCACCACCACCACCACTGCCTCTTTCACCACCACCTCCTCCTCCACTGCCACCACTACTGCTCCCACCACCGCCACCACTAGAAGAGGCAAAGACACAACATTCCCTTTTTGAGTACATGTACAGTCCGTTGTAAATAGAGTTTGAGGGTTAATTCAAAGTGACTGGGAGGACTTAGCTAGCCTGGAGAACCATCCTGGTCACGTGCCCTCACATTCTGTTTTGCTACACGGATCTACTCCTTCAGCCTATCAGAGCAACAAAACATGTGACGCCTCCCCAGTGCACTGTTTAGAACTGCAAAATATGGTTTTCTGTTGAAGACTCTTGTTCTTGTTTGATATTGGTTAGAGTATTTCTGCAATAACAGCACTTATGGCTGCTTCTACTCTACTTGTGTTAACGTTACCGCTTGTTGCTTCAGGGAGATGCCAATACCGTTTTGCCAGCGGCGACTTGTACTTGACAAAATAAATTACGAGTCAGTCCCTGATTGGTTGTTATTCATGGAAATCTTTGTGGACGGCATGAGGAGCAGACTGAGCCATGTAGCGACACAAAACGTGAGGTAACGTGTTCAGGATGCTCTCCAGGCTGCAGTAAAAACAGGGCAGTCGTCATCGGACTTACTATGTGGGGCGGCCCATGTAGATACCCGGGGTTGGGGTGTGAGGTCTTTTCGTGATGGAGAAGTCCACCCTGATCCGCCGCCCGTCCAACTCCATACCGTTGGCCCGTTCCTTTGCCTAGCGACAACAACATAATGATTCCTCAAAGCCCCTACAAGGTCGTGAACCCTTGTCGACACCCACACCCACACACTAAGGAGTCTCACCTCTTTTGCGTCTTCCCTGTTCTCAAAGTAGACAAAGCAGAATCCCCTGGAGCGTCGGGACTGCTGGTCGTAGACGATGCAGACGTCGGCCAGGGGGCCGTACTTGGAGAAGACGTCTCGTAGATCCCGTTCTGTCGTGTACAAGCTCAGGCCAAAAATGCCCAGGCAGCAGTTGGGGTCAGGGTTCGCCTGCAACACAAAAATGTGTGTACCGGTATTAACCGGTATTAAAATCAATTGTTGACGCTTTTTCCCCTGACATGACCAACCCCTTTATTTTGAGTACAGCCGCTCTTTGGGTGAGTGTTCTTAACGTAACAGATGTGGGGAGAACTGCAGCAGTTTATGAAAAGAAAAGCCTTGTTGCGATGCACTGCCATATCGGGCGTTTAACCAATATCATGGAAATTTTTGAAGAGAATACGCATTTTCCAGATATGGTGAATTAACAAGTACTATCGGTTTACACGTCAACAGACATGGGGGTGCTCCGCCACCAGGAGATAATTACATTTGAGGCGACCAGTAGCTGGGATATCACCATACAGGAAGAGATGACAGCAGCCCATCATTTGAATTTCACCGTGCGCCAGTTCCCCGTCCCCGTTCTTTCACTCACCCCCCCCCCCTCCCCGACTAACTGTTTGACTAACTGCATTAGCCACGCAGTGCTAAGCCGTGTGGGCGGGCGCCAAGTCACACAGATGTGTTTTTACAGGAAGTGCTCCGCTCACCCGGTTGCCAATGTGCCTGCGGCGGTTGGACATGGGCGATCGGCTATGGCTGCGGCGGCGTCTCTCTCCACTGTAGGAACGGCTGCGGGAACGACGTCGGTTGGAGCGCGAACGGGAACGCGAGCGGCTGTAGTGCCGACGGGAGCCACGGTGGGAGTGGGACCTGCCGGGACACAACGGGGAGGAGCACACCGTGAAACCACAATGGGGAGGAGGACACCCTGAAACCGTGACCTTCACTTCACTACAAGGACACCGTTTGAGAGTAAAGTCTGCATTCACTCAACTTCTACCATTCAGCTACACAAACCGACAGGGTTATGGTTCAAACAAATAACCCATTTCATTTTTTTTTTTTTCAAGTCCTGCGCCACCTTATTAATAGTCTGAAACTGACCCACAGCTGTGTGGCAATTTTTTGCACGATCCAATCGAATACCAAGGAACTAGAGGGGAATGCCATTGCGTGTTGTCTGTAAGGAACTTGTACCACAGCTGCTCGTCTCGGGAGAGGCTCCATTACATTGGCTATACCAGAGGTGCTGGCGTCTCGTTGCAAGTGTTGTTAGGACTGGATTAGCCAGGGGCACACTGGGCATTACCTAGATCTATTTTTCTACTCATTGCTTTTTTTTTTTTTCATTTTTATTTTTCATTTTTCAAATGAAAATAAGGCCAAGAATGGATTACAACCATGGTATTTGAAAAGACAAACACCATCCATGGTAAAAAAAAAATACATAGATGAACAACCATAATTTCCAGCACCACCACACTTCGAGCACAGACTAAATAGAGACAGTGTGATGCGGTCGTCCGACCTGAACCCACGCGGAGATGACCGCGGCCCTGGCGTTCCACGTGACTCACCCGGACTTGGACCTGGAGCGGGAGCGGGACTTGGACCGGGAGTGGCGCGAGCCCTCCTTGGAGTTGGCCGGGGAGCGGGCCGGGGAGCGGCTGGCGGACTTCCCCGAGCCGTGCGGACTCACGCTCCCGGACGCGGAGCGTGACTCCTGAATAAACCACACACACCGAACACGCCTCTAGTTACAGGGCGGCCGCGCTGCCACATGACCCAATTTGCCTGCAGTTTTGTTACGAGTTAATCTTTCCAGTGAGTAATGTGTGTATCAGGAGAATTTAGATGTGTGGATTTAGGAATGCTTGTTATGGCTAAAGTATGTGCATGTGAGTGTATAATTAGCCTATGAATATAATGATTGGTATTGGCTAATTGTTAACTAGTGTGTCCAAGTGTTTTGTATGAACATGCACGCATTGTACAAACAGACTAGAAGTTACTTAGCCCCGTGACCTCATCCCCGATTACTTCATTAACTTCATTACTTCATAAAATTCTTCTTTCTTCAAATTTCTCACTTCTTCTTACTTCCCCCATCTCACACACTGCCCATACGTCTTCCCTTCTCATGATTAGCATGCATCCCCAAATTCAGTGGCACACATCTGAGCTTCATATTATGCAACATAAACTTGACATGTGACTTCTTCCGTATTTCTCTTCTTCCAACATTAACCTTAATGAAAAAGAAAGGATGAAGAATATGACTACAATTATACTTGCAGCCTCATTCAACTTAATGTTAACTTCTCATAAACATGCAATGGAATGTTCTATATCGAGTACAAAAATGCAGAAATGTTGAGTACATGTTAAAACGTTTAAACATTTGGTCCCAAATAAAAACACACGGCAGGGCTTCAGTTTTAACTTGAAAATCATTTACATTTCAAGGGGCCGTGACACCTGTTAAATGACTTTAACATGATGGTCAATGACATTCATAGAAATATCCCAGCATGGCCGCTGGGGACGCAAATTACGCTATTTGTGGTGCACTTTGTTTACGCTTATCCAAATACAAATAAACAACACCATATGGACAAGCATTAAACGGTTAATTAAATGGAACCACTTTCTCCGCAAATGTATCTGAAATGAAACAACTTAAAAAAAAACAAGTCATGGCTGTTAATCTATGACGAAATTGTCATCTTAAAAAAGTGACACATACAATCGATAGAATATGGACGGAAGCAAGCTACACCTTCAGCGTCACTGGCGTGCAGCGCTGCAGCCAGGTGATCACGCGGACACAAAGGCGTGCAGCGCTACGTGCTCCGGGCGCGAGGCCGCGAGACTACGACTGACGCTAGCGAACGTTCACCGTCAACTACGTAGCGATGTCACGTTCAAACACGAACTTTCGTGGCAATCACGGGGTTAGCGTTTATTGGTTCATATGACAAGCTACACATAAAAACAACGTTTAAGAAACAAGGTGGTCTTTCTTTCTACGTCGCATGTTTTCGCAAGCTAGCCGAATTAGCCACCAGAACGCTGCAGGCCTACACGTATTTAAATATAGAATATGTATTCTTAATAAGCAATATACGTTTGAATAGCCATTTGAAATGTCAATACGTACCCTCTTAATATTTCTCGCGCCATACTCTTTCTCGTTATCGCTCATGTCTGGCAGCGATAATTACAAATAACGTGAATTACCAGGTTTAAAACCTGAGGCCTGTGCGATCTCAAAGACGCACTGTAGCTTGGAAAGGCTGCAGCGAAGTCTCGTTCAGCCCCTCCCTCTTACGCTCAGATCGCGCGTGATCTGTTGCGACTAAACGCATGCGTAGTCAATATTTCTATGTTCCTCGATATTTTAGTAAGATTGTACACATGGCTTTCAGACAGTCAATTCTCTAACGACAAAATAAAGCTATATTGCTCATTAAATTGGTTTTTAATAATATGCTTTTTCCCCTAAGACCTTCAAGGATTTGGCAAGTTTACCCGTGTCTCAAATATGCCCATATGATTATTCTATATGATTATCATATGATTATCCTAATGGTTATATGGGGATAATAATAATAATAATAATAATAATAATAATAATAATAATAACAATAATAATGATATTGACCATAACCCATAACAAATACAACAGATCTTCTAGAAAACATAATGCAATTTAACATTTAAAATAATAAAATATGTACTTACACATACATACAACCTATTTTATTTGTTTGGAAGGTATATTCTTTATACCATCTATCATTGATAAGTTCAACTCCAAATATCAGTTGTAAATATATCTTAAAGGATCACCTGCAGATTATTAATATTTTTTCCTATTTTTAGGACTTTGTTCTGGGAAATTATGTAAAAGGATGAGTTGGGTCATGGCACAGCCGCCACCACTTACTTTCATCAGCTCTGGCAGTTTTATCCTCATGTATCTGTCCCTCTGATTTCCTTCCTTCTACTCAGCTACTTGCTCACTTGAGACGCCGTGGAGCAGAGAGAGTCTGCTGAGTCGGCAGGAAGAGAAGGCAGATGAACATCAGAACCACCCAGCAGGCTGGGGCTCCTCACAGGGCTATTGAGGGCCATAAGAAGGGGACATCACTTAAATTCAGGAGATGGTTGAAAGCTTGTTAGTTCGGTTTGGTCTGTGAAACAAACCAGTCCAACAGGGTACTGCGCTTCTGGACCGGTTTGAGCTCTATCTCAAAGGACATTCCACTCGAAACTGGCACGCTACATTTTATGGACAGGTAGCATTTTCATTCTGCTCATAAATGTGTTATTTGTGATTTAATGACATGATACAGCAGAAACCTGGGAGCCATAGTCCTATCAGAATTGCAACTTCAGTATTACACATTCAACTTGTTCTAGAGATGAGGAACATGATTGAACACACCAGGTACAAGACCCCAAAGGTAAAGATGGAGAAAGATTCACTTTATTGTTCAGAAGGGAGCCTTCCATACATGCATCATAATGATTATTGATACTTTTAACTAAAAGAAAGTAGTTATTAAATTTTTCCTGAAAAGGATTAATACATCCTTTTGTGGCCCTAAGTATGACTACCATTTGATTTGACCCTACTTAGACTACAGTATGATTTGTTCAGTGGAGAATGAAGCCTGTTGCAGTTATCACACATTGTTATCACATTAGTCAGATTAAAGTACAGGTTAGCAGTTGTATAGTGTGTTAATCTTGTGAAGATCCAGTAGACTGGGTCCATCTCGCTGGCCAATGGGAATGTAAGGATCCGGCTTTGGGATGATAGTAGGACCACCATCTCCAGAGAAAGCATACCTGAAAAACAGACACCAAATATGTGTTAATAATATCCAACCATAAAGGGAGAAACCCTTGAACTAGAGAGGACCTGTGTCCCTTAAGCCCAATGGAGTGGCTCACCTTCCATAATGCATGACCGAGCTGTAGTCATACGCAGTGTTCAGGTTGTTTGTTGCTTGTTTCTGGAAGTTATGAATGCGGTCTGCGAAGACAGACACACACACACACACGCAGGCACACACAAACAGGCACACAAACACACACACACACACACACACACACACACACACACACACACACACAGGAAAAGACCCATAGGCACACAGGCACACACAAACAGGCACACGTACACACACACACACACACACACACACACACACACACACACACACACAGGCACAAACACCCACACACAAGAAAACACACATAGGCATATCCATACAGGCACACACACACACACACAAACATGCACAGGCACACACACACAAATTGTAATTTACTAATAAACCAAAGGTCTGAATTTGATTGCCTAGCAACATGTGGACGCTATGATGACACCAAAGCGGAGTGGGGACCTGGCTGGATGTTCTTCCACATGATGGTGACATAGCGGTCCCGATCCGAGCGGGACTGCTCATGCACAAACCCGAGCGCGTGCATGAGTTCATGGGACGCCACGCCGGACCACATGCACCCTGGGGACTGCAGGGAGAGCACCTGGCTGCCTCCGGTCTGGCCCAGGAAGGACCAGCAGCTGATGGAAGATAGGGACGAGATGGTCCAGGAGGTTCACCTCACAGAGCAGCGGATAAAGCCCTCTTTTAAGGCGCATTAGCTCAACCCTGCATATGATAGTAAACTGATATTACATGGTAATAGATACTTACCCATATCGAGGCTGAATATCAAGGAAGCTTCCTTCGTGCGTCCGCGGCACAAATTTGACACACGTGTCTATGGAGATGTCCTGCATGCCGGTTTCTATGGTGATTCTGTCCATAGTGTCTACCAGATGAAACAAATACACAGTTACGAATCGTCATGTTAAACAACATCTTCATCAACACAGCCTCAAGTTGAAATCACTGTGACATACATCTACATTTACATCTACATTGACATTCAGGGCATCTGGCAGACATTTTTATCCAAAGCAACCCACAATAAGTACATTTGTCAGAAGAAAGAGATCAATATATTGCTGTCGGTACAGTAAGGATGTTCATAAAACCAATTAGTATAACATACATACCGTAGAGGGGAGAGACGATGTATGGAACGTAAACAAATCCGTCAACGGATTTGGGCCACAGGCAGGCGTTGCCGGGACATGTGATGGCGCTCCTCATGTATGAGTTGGCGATGTCCCCTTCCCTGAAGCTTATTCCTCTGGGTGGCCGCAGCCCTGGGGAGTGGAACACGTCATCTATTCACTGCTAGGACATTCAAAACAGCGACTCATAACAGTAAGCAAGCTGTAAAACAAGTCTCCCGGAGGGGGGTACAGCTCATGTAGCTCTGCTAGTACACCTAACACGTGGCCTCCTGAGAGTCTGCAAGCTGCAGACAGGTCCCCTGTAGAGGGGTACAGCTCATGTAGCTCTGCAAGTAGATCTAACACCTTGGCTCATGAGGGTCAGCAGGCTGTACACAATCTGATTTTCACGAGAACTGAATGCAACAATTTACATCAAATGTACTTACTGTTATTGGCTCGCAGTATCTTGTCCATTGCATTCATGTAATCCATTTCCGAATAATCCTCTATCCCATGAAAAGGGAGGAAGGTAGTGTTGGGTGAAAAATGCATTTGCAAATGATCACTGAAAATTCACACACTTTAATCATGTCATCATATTCATCACACTGAGTGTGTGTGGGTGCGTGTGTGTGTGTGTGTGTGTGTTTGTGCTTGCGTATGTGTGCGTGAATGTGCGTTTGTGTGTGTGTGTGTGTGTGTGTGTGTGTGTGCGTACACATGTGTGTGTGTGGGTGTGTGATACAAAACACACTCACTTGAGGTACCCACCTGTAAATTTTCTTTTCAGTCTCACCTTCCCCTCTTGGACTGCAGTGGTGTTCTGTAATAAAAACACCATGGTCATATGTGTCAGCTTCAGATTCAAGCCATCACACAACCTCATAAAAAAATGAAAATGTTTTTTTTTTTTTTAACAAGAAAACTCTCAGCTGACCTTGATAGGCAGGGCCTCAGTTAGGGTCAAGGCTCCCACCCATACAGCCAACAGGATCCTTGTGGAGAACATTGTGGGTTCACACTGTGTCTACCTGTCTACCTGTATCCTGCCTTGCTCTTCCTGACACTGGAGCTGAATAACCCCTGCATCCTGTCCCAGCCGTCTATATAGCCTGCTTCGTCTCCTGTCCTCGGTACTGATTGGTTACATGTCTCAAGGTGAATCACGATTAGGACCCCTTATTTGGACCCCTGTCTATAATCAACACAAGTCCACTGCTGATCCACACCAGGTGCTGACCCTTGGATTGGTCACTTCAGCACTTTCAGAAGAGGAAAACACGCACACAAGGGTTTGTGCTTGGATTAGCTGAAGCGTAGCAAGTTGCCATCGAGTGAATAATGGCCGGGGTGGGAGACCCACCAATTTGGGGCTGACTTAGCAGGCAACCCGTCATTTGGTTTCACTATCAGCCATGATAACAATCATTTTGTCATATACTCAGTGAAAACCCTAGCATTCCCACATTATCATGTTTTTTTCAATCAAAGGGGGCAATTTCATGGCTGATGATTGTGGACAGTGTCCATGGCATTGGCACAGTCAAATAAATGTATTTAAATGATATTTTATATTGCAACATGAATATACTCTGAATTTTTTATCTTCGCTGAAAATGTCTAGAAACACTTTTAGGTCCTGTTACCCTATTTTGAGAAATCTATCCATTTCAACATTCATATAGCGTCTTAACTTCTTACATGTAATAGGGCCTGTAGCATGACATAGTTATTATATATATTGTGACAATTTATTGTCACAATATTATTTTTTTTTCCATGAACAAGTTGCTGAATAACTTTTTACATTTACTCAATATCTATTTATTCTTGCTTTACCTATAAAATTATCTGAAAAAAATATTTATAATAAAACCCTGCTGAACGTATGATGTTGTGATTTATGCTTATGAAAATGAAGCTGCCTGCTGCTGCTGAAACCATTTTTTCAAAGGACTCCAACATCACATGTTCACAGTTTTACGGATGAAAGAATGACGAAAATCAAAATTATGTGAATTCATATTTATTGAACATGTCGCATGATTTATCTTTCTTGTAGGCATTTTATCCAGGCTCAATCGCATTCTGGTGGTCAATCATCCAAATCAGCTAAAAGAGAAAGAAACAAAAAGAGCATTGTTACAATCATAATATTGCATAGTTTACCAAGTAGTAGGGAACTATTCGAAATTCCTATTTACTGTACGTCTACCTCGGCCCAGAAGATGTAGACCGTTGTAAATCGGCTGTAATTGTATACATTTGTCCCACTAGGTGTCGCCACAGACTGTGATCAAGGCTATTCAGGCTCCAAGGAAAATTGTGTGTTCAAGTGCCTGTTGACTAAACGAGCGGTTTTGCACCCAGAACCAATAGTTTGAAAGATATCGTTCAAAACATTTAATACAACTCGAAGCCTGTTAGTTTGACGAACTTATAGGGAGAGCCAAAGACTTTCGCGAAAAAACGAGCAGTCCGTCTACTAATTGCATCACTTTTTTAGCAGGTAAATGTTTTAGCAGGTAAATGGGCCGTTGCCAGTTTCTTCTTTCTATCGCTTGGGGCTATTTTTCTTTAGACTCAATTCAATAATTCCTGCGTAGAAATGTTTTTTTGTCTTTCTTTAATTGAGTTGTGTTTGATACCGACCACACTTGTAAAGGCGGTTGATTTTCATCTTGTCGATGTGGCTTGGGGCCGACGCCATTCCCAGCCGGACGTTGTTGTCTTTGGGGACAATTGTCGGCTGACCATCCTCAGAATAAGCGTATCTATAATAAAGCATTTGATTGTACAGTAAATACCAGAAATATATACATCAAATCCCATAACAATACATTCATCATGTGTGTATATACAAATATATTTAGTTTCTGTCTGAAAAAAAAGGTCGCTGTAAAACAATGTTAATCAATCTTCCCTTACTTACCTTCCAAAGTGCATGATGGAGCCATAATCATAGGGCAGATCCATGTTGTCTGTCTTGAATTTTTCAAAGTTCCTCAAACGGTCTGGAAATAAAATTGAAATCATGTATTATTGACCAAAGTAGTTGTATCAGCCACTTAACAATCACACACACACACACACACACACACACACACACACACACACACACACACACACACACACACACACACACACA
>JAOPUA010000091.1:3255353-3270517 GCA_027122455.1 Trisopterus luscus
GTGTGTGTGTGTGTGTGTGTGTGTGTGTGTGTGTGTGTGTGTGTGTGTGTGTGCGTGCGTGCGTGCGTGTGTGTGCGCGTGTGTGTTTGTGCACGTGGTGTTAGGTCCCTGTGTGGGTGTCTTTGTTATATGCTACGAGACTCAGAGCATGTCTCTGCTTGTGTGGCCAACTGCCCAAGTTTTCTCGTCACGTTGGACTTTTTAGTTCCTTTAAGCGGCTCACTGTGTGGATTATGTTATAATTATAAAACTCCAGGAACAAGCGACAGGACGCTAGAGCGGCCCAACAGGACCGCGCGAGGAAGGCCCGCAAAGATGAGAGGTAATTCAGTGTTGATCCAGGCGTTGGGTACTGCTTGAATCCAGATACGGTCAGCACTATCAACAAGTTGCAGTGGTCACCTTCAACCTTCAGACCTTGATCTTAACACTTACCTTTTGTTTTTATGTAAACAGAAAGTCTCAGATGAATGTGCGTCACGAAGAAGTCAGGCAGAAATATGGTAAGAAACATGAATCCTGTCGTTTTTTTAAGGAAAAACATCACACTCACCTTTCAAATCGAATGTATACTTAACAGATGAATGTGCTAAAATTTGATCTTTAATATTTTATGATTTAATGGCGCCCCCTACTGGAGGAATCAAATTTTGTCATCAGACATCAGACCTTGTAGGATGTACTACAGTAAATGCTCTCAAATGTAGTTCAACTGAAAAATGCTGCAGTTCAACTAAATATTACTCCTTTAACTATATATTATATATATGTATTATTTGTATACACACACACACACACACACACACAGGTAACAAATTAATCATTAAACATTAATAGATGAAAGAATTTAATGTTTTCTTTATATATATATTTGCGATGTTTGCTAACCAAATGCATTTCATATGACAAGATAAAATGAGAACATGCATAACGATACATGTTTGACAGAACTGTTCGCCTAATTCATGACAATAATTGAACCTTAAACTTTGCAGTGGCAGCAGTAAAAAATACTTCACTATGCTCTTAATGAAAGATCAAAAATGTAATTTTGTTTCCCTTTTCATAGGTCTTACAAAGGGGAATCCTTATTCACGGATGGAGGACAATTAAGATACAATCCAGGAGAAGAAGTCGCAATAGCAACAGAATCACAATACATATTCTGTTGTCAATCAGAAATTGTTGTAATGTTCTATCATTAGGTCCCTGCGGATTATCGTCATCAAGTAGAATGTGTTGTACTGTGACGTTAGTGTTTTATTTCATGCCAATGACAGATAAAGAATGTGATGTAGAAACTTGTATATCGAAAATGCACTCCATTGAATCACATTTCATTATAATTTTAATTTTTGTTTCTGTTATGCTGTATGTTTCATTATCAAAAAGAGTAAAGCCTAATATTGATTGATATTCACTTTTGCACAATGCTAGTAAACCATATATTAATTGGTGTCCTTCTGAAATTAATCTAATGGGGGTGTTTATGGAGTAGCAATTATTAATGTGAATTGCAAATGCTATTTCACATCATCCTTATGCATTATCATTTACTTTTGTTGCTAATGGTATAGTGAAATAATGTTTGTATCCACTTTTAGATTGATCATCATTGGCATATTCATGGTTTGTTCTGTAGTGTTTTGTACCACATAAATACAGTATACTGAAGGTATGTGTCTCCTTGATCTACTAAACACAACAAAACTTGCAAACAACTGGATTTTCTATATCAACTATGTGTTTGAAGCTAGAGTGGTCCAAGAGTTGTGCAAATAGTGCCTGTCTGTTTAGTCTGAGTCGCGGGCACGCGGACATGTGCTTGCGCGCACACGTATCCACGTTCCCGAATAATACGAAACACGTGACATGGAGTGGTCGAATCACAATTTCATACTGTGTGCGCGCTCCCGGTCGAAACCTAACAGACCGAGGAAGAGCTGCCTGCAGACCCGCAAACGCACTGCCCGGATAGCAATCCGTTTTCACATTGGAAGTAAGGTCTCGGGGAGAAACTGCACAATGTCTGAAGAAAAGCCAAAGGTTAGTGATGGTTTGCCATGAAATAACTATTGTGCATGTGTAATTATTGTTTAATGCTGTCCTCTGTAAGTTAACGTGAGCTTTGTGGCTAACCTAGCTTAGCTAACCATCTCCAGATAGCGCTGCATTTGAGCGGGCAGACCGACAACACAAAGGTGGACAAATGTGCGGATCTTTCTGTTATATGCGAACATCCTTGCATTGTGATGTGTTCATTCTACACTAAACCATTTGTCTGACACATGATCAACTATATTGACATTTGCTCAATCACATATGTTTTATAAATGAACGATTTGGAGTGTTTTTCTTTGCGCCATTGTGCCTTTCTGCGCCAGTTAAACCACGGACTAGCTTGCTATGCTAGTCCGATGGAGCGCCTTGGGTGCGCATCTTCGGCCAGGACCAGGCGAGTGGTGCGCACCTCTGCTGCGGACCTCCAGGTGTCTGTGTGCGGTTCTGTAGGTGGTCTTAAGTGCAGTTGCTGAGCGTGTTTGTCTGTGTGTTTCTAGGAAGGTGTAAAGACGGAGAACGACCATATTAATCTTAAAGTAGCGGGTCAAGACGGGTCGGTCGTACAGTTCAAAATCAAAAGGCACACTCCGCTCAGCAAGTTAATGAAGGCATACTGCGAACGACAGGTGGGTCTACTACTAAAGTGATGTAGTCCAACTGACTTGGCTGGCGAGTTAAAACACAAGAGCCACCTTTTCTGTAGTTTTTCAATCAATAACCGCATGTCAACATTTCCCCCAGCTCCTTGTCTGTTTCATGTTTGATTTTGAGAACATGTTTGTCTTGTGTTTTGCAGGGCTTGGCGATTCGTCAGATAAGGTTTAGGTTTGATGGACAGCCAATCAACGAGACGGATACCCCTGCACAGGTTGGAAAAAAATAAACCTCTTTATCCTGTCATTTCCCGCAATGTTGTTGAATGTATTGCCCACCCCGTTCAGTCACTGATTGACATTTTCAAATGGCTTTTCATTGAATTACCACTGTCTTTACTTCAAAATAGTTTTGCACAAGGATGAACGTTTACCACATCATCAAACTTTTGCCCAAAAATTGTATTCACTCATTTTATCACCCATTTATTTTATTCATTTAATTGTAAGATCAGGGTAACTATTGGCAAAGGAAACTTGCATCCAAATAATTAAGGACTTTAACCTGGAAATGAGCATTGCTTAATTTGTGTATGCTTTAGATATTTTAGCACCCCAATCTGTACTGTCTTGCCCCATGGCACCTGATTATGTTGCTCTTTACAAGTTGCTTGATAGTTTATACCAAGGCAGGCATATTATTCTAATAAGTAATGTCTGTATTAACACACAGGCTGGTAAAGCGCTTCTTGTACCCCAGTCGTTTGGGTTTGCAATAGGATGCAAGCATTGCCCCTTTTAAAGTAACCCTAGGCTAGCACTGTAGGGGTGCACTGCAGCTAGAACTTGGTAATATATCCTCACTGTTGGGGACCATAACCTACTTTCTCAGCTGAACGAAGCAGGTTACTAGATAATACGATTATTCTTCACCTGATGACAAAGGCAAGGGACGTGTGGTTCATTTTTATGTTTTATGTCCACACAGACTCCAATTCCCTATTGTAAATCTGCTTTTTTCCACCAATTCTTTAAAATGTTTATTAATACTCCAGCACTAAATTACTTAACTGTTACTATTATCATAGTGATTCTATGCTGCAGTTGTATTTGTCTGTTAACTGAAATTAAGTTAAGTCAAGTCCCCCATGTACAGCTTTTAACATCTAGGTCTACCTAAACATGTCCGGCTCTTAAGCCAGATGCTTATGAATTTGATGCACATAGAAAGGAACTTGGAAGGCCATGCCTGGATTGTCACGGGCCAGATTTAAATACCCTATAGGTGCTGAGGGGATGTTCTCCGTGATATATTTCTGTTTGTTGTGTCCCGTGCCTTAAAGTTGTATTTGTATGTTTTTTAGTTGGAGATGGAGGACGAAGACACAATTGATGTATTTCAACAACAGACGGGAGGCTACTTCTCCTAAGAGGACCATGGACAAACCTCAGAGGACCCGACCCCCGGCAGAGTGGCCTCTTCTCTCATTGTCATTGTTTCTTTTGTTTTGGATTCTTTCTCCTTCTACCTTCACCCAAACTGAAAGCTCTATAATTCATTCAGGGATATGTCGTTGTGGCCAGATCCATATTTTGCCACCGTGTTCAAAATGCTTAAGTAGTGTGTACTATTTATCTAGTATGACATGTTCCAGACACGAGCAGGCTGGCCCGCAGGGAAACACAAAGGGAGGTCCGTTAGCGATGTCTACGATTAATATGCCATCACCAACTTAGTGTCTGTTTCTGTTTCTGCGGTTGAAACATGGCTGTTCTGCACGCTGATGGATCCAGCCTGCAGTTTACTGGGTGGAAGAAAGCTGAGACAGAGATGTTGGATTTCTTAAATATATATATATAAACATATACATACAACTCATTTTAGTCATCTTTTAATAAGGAACAACGGTCAAACTAATGTCTGATTCATCCATATTCCATTTTTAATTAAAGGAACAAAAGAGAAGTATGTATATAGACACTTGACCTCAATTATGTCGCTCCCCGTGTGAAGTGATAATAAACGATGTTAATGTAACCCGGACCAAAAATGCTACGTGACTAGATTTCTGAATGAAGCGGTATAGTGTCAGGGTGTTAGAGCCCACTACTTATAAAGGCTTTACGTCACTTAGGAACAGGGATAACTTCAGTTGTGTTTTCATGCCCCCTCCTCAGTCCTCCGGCCATAAAATAAAGGGAATGCCCCCCCCCCAGCATCCCACATGCACTAGTCCAAGTGCTCTAGTCTCCAATAGGCGTCATTATTTTAAAATAACAGTTGTTCACATGTTTTGCCATATTATATAACTTATACATTGAGGCATTGCTGTTTTTAGGGAGGTTTTGAGTGCTTTGTCAGACATTACTGGTACACTGGTGTGAGCAATGGCTGAGGTTAGACTGGACTTCAGATGCTGGGGGGAATTGGTTAACATCTTTCACAGATAATTGTACATTTTCTTTTTGTCCTTTTACTGTATACAATAAATATAGTTTGGTACTTAGCCTCTTGCATTGATATATCATTTATGTTTAGACTACTTTCAATCCCTCATTCCGCAACACCCTGTTGCAAGTGTTATTAAATGCAGTTAATAAATTTCCTCATTTAAAGGGGCGTGCCACTGAATTTGAGTATTTATGTGGTCATTGCTATACCCTTCAGTGCTGCTTTGTTATAAACGTAATTGCCTTATCCAAAGGCATTACATTTACGTCTCAAGTGAGTGCACATGGGTAGTGTATATTTGAAACTGAAGCTTTGTAGATAAATAGGTGATGAAACATTTGGTACATGATTTACTTTCATTTGAAAAACGATCTATTTCATAATGTGGCATGTTATTGTACACTAGAGGGCGCTGTAGTTACATGGATGTTCTATTCGATTGTTGACTTGGTAGTATGATCACACGGCTGAATAATGGGTGCTGCTCTCAATGTTGTAACCGGTTTATCTTCTTTCAAATATAACAATTCAAAGTTAATTATTGTTTTTTAATGGTCTGGCACTGGGGTAATTTCTGACCTTTTGGAAATGTTTATGGTTTCTCAGACACATTTTATAAAAACTTAAAGTCGTCTAGTGAGACATGGACCTTAAAGCACAAAGGAATTGCATTTGCTTCCATGTCCAACAGGTCAATAGCCTGTGCATCGGTGGATCAAAGTATAGCCTATATATGCAACCTTGCCAGTTTGGTCTGGTGTGACAGTAGAGCACACACCTCAAGCAGTCTGAGACTTAAAAGATGGTTATTGCTCGCAGATCTACTGCAACATTTAGAGACATAATGTGAAATGCGTCAGCTGTGCTTGTATGCCTAATGGGTCTCACTTACGCCCAGTGTTGAGTTTCTCCAGAGTCCAGTGAATAACGCCACACCACACCACCGCGCATCTGGATAACTTCTGGATCTTCTCCAATGTGTTGTTGATGTCATCCTCATGTGACTAATGTGGAGTCGTGGACCCCACCCTGTCAGGATATCAAATTTCATCCCACCATTGGCTAAAGGTGGCAGAAAAACGTGATTCTAGGATTATATACCTTTGTGCTTTTAAATTAAACAGCATTTCGTGTTTATGGAATCTTGACTTTTTGATTTATTGACGCACAATGGACTCAAAGTACCACAATGCAACATACAAAACACCGTCTCCTTAGTGACGGGCTTTGGCACGCCCAAGTAGGGGGCTTGTCTCTGAATGGGCTCATTGTGGAGAGGGATGTGATTGTGTGCGGTGTGTGTGGACCCCCTTAACTAGCTGGTCAGCACTAGGAGGGATTAGCTACTAGCTTGGCTCTCAGACGGGCATTGCTAAGCCTGAATCATGCACATCGTCATTATTCCCCACTGGGAGTGGAGCCGTAGTTGTGCAAGATGCGGATAGCGGGGACACGTTTCGTTCCGTCCGCAGGTCGTCCGAGAAGTTTCCCGAGTTCAGACCTCTTCACGAGGTCTCCCGCAGAACGCACAGTCGGGTGTGCGGCTCTCATCACATGTGCTTCACGTTAAACTTACCCGACCCCGAAAAGACACCGACGGAAAAACGAAACACTCAACTTATCACTGAACCCGTGAGACGATTTGTGGAGTGAAAACGGAAACTTTTACGCATTGAGAGATCCACCGGGGAGGAGGACTGCAACGATGGGCAACGCAGGGAGTATGGATCACCACAACGACTTCAGGGGTCACCATATGCCCTCGAAGCTCCCCATGCCTGAACAAAGTGAACTGGAGGAGAGATTTGCAATCGTGTTGGTAAGACAACAGTAACACAACTTTGTCATTGTGGTTCCCATCAAAGCTTTGTTCCTCCCAGTAGCATCATGCAGCTGGGGACAGCTGTGTCTGGGGCTGGACCGCTGGCCCACACGCTGCCTCTTTGTTGGTCCGATCGGCATATTGGGTTTTACGGGATTCCCCTCTTTTCAACGTAGAAAGTTATATGACGTATTTTGTTTTCTGGTAAATGACACGAAGATGAAGATGAAGTCATAAAGTACTTCGATGAAGTAGTTCCAATGATCTGAGCAATATTGGAAAAGTAACGTTGGCCGCAAGAAGGCAACTAGAGTCAACAAGTCCCTTTGGTTTGTCTTGACTCTATTGCATACTTTTTGGTTTTGCGTCATATTGCACATTATGAACTCAAAGCGTTCTTTTTCTGACTTGTGTGAGGTTGTTTTAGAACATCCACCCACTAATCCCAGTGGATCTTCCTCGTCTACATTTCTGTTTCTGTTGGAATAATGCATAGGCGTATGTAATTATAGGGTGCCTTAAAGCTCACAGTTATATGAGGGTGTTTATAGATGCCTGCAAAGGCTTGTCAATCATAGCTTGACATTCTTCAGTAAAAACAAACCAACAAAAACCGTAAAGCATAACATAACAGCTTTGTAGATCGACATACAGGCCATTACCATAACAAACAAAGGAAAATTCTTGATGATTAGCCACATTTCCAGTTCGATTTCAATGGGTGACTTAACGACCTACACAGTATGTAGAATGTTGCCATTATTTTTAATTCTGTAAAGTGACAGAAATATGAAACAAACTCAAATGGCATGTCCTGCTGATTAACACAAAAGTAGTGCAGATTGATGTCAATAGACTAGAAGATTTCCGGTTTCCAGCTTTGTTGCTCTTAACATCTCTGGATGGAGAAAAAACAGCAACACAGTTCAGGGCTCTTGTTGTTTTATTTTCAACCTCCCTAAGCTCTCCGTTTCTGGCACAGACCTGGCTTTGTTTTCTTAAGAGATGCAGTGGCTCAGACCTTCAGCTCCTTAGCCACTTACCAAAATTGGATCAGGTCGTGTCAGGAGTCGCAAACATACAGGGTTCCAGTTGTGCCATGTTAGGTCCGCCGGTCAGCCTAATGTATCCCATCCTCGTTGGCTGGGAGCTGTCGGATTTCCGAGCAGGGGTTGACATGACACGGCTATAGGAGACTTAGGCCCTCGTCATAATCTACTCTAATAATGTCTGGAAATAACCTTTAGGGGTCAGACCTCGCTGTTGACTAGGGGGCAACTGTTGACCCTGAGACAGGTTTGGAGAAAAAACATTCAATGAGGAAGTATAGCAAATGAGTGAAGCGTGCTTTCTGCATGATGGCAAAATGTATTGATTCAATTGGAAAACATCAACAGCTTCATCTGAGCTCTAGAGAGAAATCACTGAATGAGATCTAGTTGTTTGTCTGCATTCAGAAAACATCTGAAAACTCCTCTCAAACACTACTTTCAGACTAAAGGCTTTTAGCTGGACCGGGACGGCAGCCCGGAGGTGTCTGGAGGATTTTAGTGCTACAAATCACATCACTTGTGTTATTTTCTTCCATTTAAACCGCGATGCATGTCGGGCCTATTGGCTGTCTGCTCCGTTCATCTAATTAGCGAGTGGCAGCGGAGATGATTAGCTGGAGACCCCACCGCCTCACGGTCTGCCCAGATCCACCTGGCCAGACCGGCAGTGATAAATCTTGTGTGGGCTGCTGGCTGGGTAAAGCCTCTGGTGGGATTTGTAGTGGGATGAAGGATGGGTTTCATAGGGTGATGCGCAAGTTGGCCATATTTCCCCCGGGTCGGATATCAACACCAGTCACCCATGTCCGCGTTGCTTGTGTGAGACGTATATAATAACTTTGGTTCCACGGTTGGATGTGTTCATCTGTGTGACCTGATTTTCCACTGGTAGTATGCCAGTTAGGTCTGTTTGGGAGGGGGGGGGGCGGTTTGTACTGAGTGGCAGGTAAAACAACGGTCTGGTGGAGAGAAAATGACATGGCATACCCGTTTCCCTCCCTCGACGGTTTGATTTAGCCCTTCAGATCTGGTGTCAGAGTGTGGGTGTAATGTTTCTCCCCTGGTGTGTTTGCCCCCTACACCGAGCCCGTCCATTGCACAGGTGTCGCAAGGCCTGTTGGTTCAGTGGCGTCAGCCTCCTAGACGCAGGGCTGAGGCGAATGGGGGTGGGGTGTTTACATAAGAGCCGGAACCCTGAACGGTTTGATCTCCGTCCAGATCCTGACTCATAACAGGGGAGACCGTTTAGATTACAGGACTTTGCACCGTATGACGATGTTACAAATGTGACGTAGTTCTTTGCGTGGAACGCAGCACTCTTTTTTGCTCCCAGAACTTGACTTGCATTAAGGTGGGCTGACTCAGGCCTTTGGAGACGGCCCCTCCCCTGAACTGGAGCGCTCCCCTGGGTTCTAGACATATTGGCAATCCCTAGCTCTAAGCTCATGTGTCTTCCTGTTGGGCTCTTGTGTAGCAACGCTGCGGTTGCTAGGCTAGGGTCCGGCAGAGCACTGATTTCGTTACCATGCTTCCTGTGGTTGGAATCCACTACTAGTTGAAATATACACACCAACCTAATAAGACCCGGGTAAAATAACGACTTAGGGTGGTAGTTTGTGTTGTTGGCACATATAATAGTACACTTGTGTTATCTTCACACAAAGGGGTTTATTTTATAATCCTAATTAAGATTAATATTTTTCGACTTTTGAATAACAGTGAGATGGGAGGACACACACTACTGTAAAAGTCAACCCAAGCTTCCGGCTAAATCAGTTTCTACCAAATGAAAAGCCCCTATTGAAGTGTGCGTCTTGAAAATCCTTGGGGCTCAAGCTGAGATTCAAACGAGACACAGGCTAATTGTAATGCAAGGTCTCGGCCGTGATAAGAGAAACTATTTGGCACATGCCCTTGGCCATGAAAGAAGATCTAATATATGCCCAAAAATGTGCTTTGTCTGAATGGGGAATCAGTAGTTTTTCTTGTGTCCGTAAACACAACATACCGTCTTTTGTTTTAACGTGCCCTGTGTTCCAAGATCCAAGTTCTAATTATCTTATTAACTTGAGAAAGTGGAATTGAATGCTGTGCCTCCTGCTGCTATGTATGTAGGTTCACATGAAGTTTCACATGAGGTTTCACATGTTTCACGCGGGACGAGGAGAATGTCAGCAAGCTTCTGTCTCTTAAGGGGTTACCATAGCATCGAAGACAATGAGATGGTTTGGAACAGAGAAGGAAGATTTTAGTGTGTAAACCTTTCATAGTGCACATGCTTGATTAACACCAATGGAAGCAATATTTTCGATACGGTTTACATCATGTGGTTATGCCTTTATCAATTATCCATTGTCGCCCTTTCACAACAAACCGTTGTGTAGGTTGAATGGAGGCCAATAAAGTTGTTAAACACCAGATGCAGCAGACTGCAGCAGCATTGTACAAATATATTGGAACATGTTTTGATTTATGTTTTAAGCATCATGTAATTAGCCGGTCCTAGTGGACTGTGGGTGAGATGACTCAAGAATGGGCTTTCGGCTAACCGTCAACCCCTCATGGAACCAGGACTCTAGACCACATCTAGAAAGTCCCTGGTCTGGGACCAGGAGGCCAGAATGTTCTCAAAACAGTGACTCGGTATCAGTGCCTTAAAGAGGTTTGTTCATGTTATTTGTCTGAGCGGGCCATATGGGCAACAGAGAATTAGCTGTTTTGATAGCTAGTCCTCTCAATGGGCTCCAGATTAGCTTTAAGCTGCTTTGTTGAAGAGGGGCAAGATCTGCCAATATTATAGGCTCAAAGACACTAAAACAACCTTGTGCTGTCTGCTCTAGGACGTGGCCTCCACACACGACCCAACTCGACTTGATAATACCTGGAGGGGGTGTTCCCTGTGTCCCTTTTGACCGTGCAGTCAGCCAATGTCTGTCCTGTCATCTCCCTGAATATTCATGTTGACTCTTCATTAAAACACCAGAACAATGGTGGTTGTCTGTGTAGCAGAGGGTGGACAGTAGCCGGGTTCTGTGCAGCCGGCCTGGGGAACAGAGTGTCTCTTTATGTGCCGGAGAGCCCGGGACCGAGCCTGGCACTGGACCCAGAACCGGCTGGGCTACGAGCGGCCAGCCCCATCGCCGGCGCTGTGTTGCTCCGCCGCCATGTCACATGCCTGCATCGGTTTGTGTATTCATGTGTGCCTCACATCCGTGTCTGTTTCTGCGTACACGCATGATAAAGGCACGTTAAACCGCATGTGCGATGAGCACAATGCTTGCTTTACAGTACACGTGTAAGGATTGAGTGTACGTCTGCTGGAGTTGGACTCAGCATTGGAGCGGAGTGGAAACCCCAGGATGCTTCCCCACCAATTAGCTGTAACTGAGTCCAACATGAGCCGCCCTGGGGACCAATCGCATCCGGCAGCACATGGGCCAGTGTTGGGGTGCGTGTGCGTGTGCGCGCTCACCAGACTGGCAGCAGAGTTTGAATGGCTCCACTGGGGTGGCAGTGGTCAAATGATTGTGTGAGCGGAGGCTTTCGGCCTCCGTCCCGGACCATTGGCCCGGGACCGGCGGGCCAATTCACTCATTGTTCCTCAACCTTTCTTTGGCATTTCCACAATCATTTGCTGTGTGGGTGGCACGGCTGGTGTCCCGCGTCCTCCTCTCTCCCTCTGCTACCGTCGTGCGGACAATGCAGATTTTAAGCTTCAATTTGTAGACGTAGTTGTAATCTCTCGAGCTCCTCGTAGTTTTGCAGCCAAATAAAAACAACCTCATTACAGAAACAAGTTCATTACAGAAACAAGTTCTGTAATGAGGACAGCGCGAGAACCCGCCCCTCCTCCAGCAGTGTCGGGGGAAAGTCAGGGGCCCGTGACGGCCCTCAAATCATTTATGGAGGATTAAATAATTTGCCAATGTTTCACGTGGTTGCCATACCTCGGCACAATAGCCTTCACTGTTGCATGCATGCAGACTTTATGGCATGGCTAGCGCAATACTGCGGGTGGTAGGGGCTTTTCCAGCGCTGGGAACAGGTGGTATTGGCTGACGTGGCTTGGGCAAGGCCCGGGCCGGTGTCTTTCTGCGGCTCGCAGCCAGCAAGTCGGTCACATGACGAGTGGCCCACAGCAGAAGTGGCACAAGAACCACACAATGGGAACAGGAGAGTCACCGTTGGCACAGTGCCCGTGGGGTGAAATGCATGATGGGATGCTGGTGTGAGAAAGGGGAAACAGTGGCGGGTAATCTACTATTAAAGACAGATTGTTGGGCCCTGATTGCTGTCTAGTTGGAGTGTTGTGGTGCATGGTGTCCGTTTGGCTGAAGTGTTGTGTGTTCATGGTGTTATGCTTTATCAGTGGTGGTCACAATATGGGTGTTAAACACACATGGCCTTCAGCATGAGGCTGCGTCTGATTAATAATTTATTATGTTTTTCCATGCCAGGTGTTCCTTCTCTCGGTCTTTATGGGGTCATCACATTTGACTATTTACATTTAAGGCGACGGTTTATAATATAATAGATTCATCTTGGTTTTTTTTACTGTCTGCTTGAGACTGAACTCTGACAGTGGTTCATTGTTTATTTGTTGCCACCATCTTGAAAGATGTTACCCTGCTTGATGCAACATGAGACTTTAGGTTTTACAACTTTTCCCAGCTGTATCCATGCTGATGTGTAGCCTACCCTCCATACAGGAAGCTGTGCATCAATAATATGAAGCTTAGGCTCATATTAAGTCTCAAATACAGATATAAACAGATGGATTTATTCAATCTCTTGGGATATAGTCCAAAAAAAGAAAAGGTTATGTTGGGTGACTGATCACACATCTGGAGTGCAGGAGGGAAGTCTTGTTACACATTGAACTGCCCTGCTTTATGCGGTCCTAGGTGACATTGTTTCATGCCTTCTCCCCAAAGCTAAAAACACTACAGCAAGCTGTTGTTATGGTCCGGTGTTAGTCCGGTGCGATGCCGTCAGGCTTTCATCTCCTGAATCCACTGACAGCCTTTACTTTCGACAACAGAGAGAGACACTTGTTCAATGTGTTCCTTTATAACTGAGACACCTTGAAGGAGATCAAACGTCTGACTCAAACTATCTATATTCGAAAGTTTGCAGGTGAAAGAATGAATAGGGACTGATGTTATCTGTTTATGAGAACATATTAGTGTTCTCATTTAAGTGGAGTGGATTAGGGAGAGCGATGAAAACTGGTTTTCTTGTGTACTGTTAAGAGGTAATTATGGGTCCTGGGCCTTTTCATCAGTGATGATCCATTCTCTCTTTGTTATTATGAAGCACATTCTTTATGTTTTTATTACTTGCACAGGTTACAGGTGGTGGTTATGGCAGGCTGGTGGTTAGGGTAGTGAAGTGGTAGTTGGGTGGTAGTTGCAGTAGGACGGTGGTCGGTAGGATGGTGGTAGTAAGGGGGTAGTAAGGTGGGGGTTACAGTAGGCTGGTGGTTGTTAGGGGGTAGTTACGGTAGGATGGTGGTAGGCTTGCTACGGTGGGCAGTTTGTACAAACAGCTATGGTAGGTGATGTAAGTGAGTGGCTTCTCTGGTTTTCTCCAAACAATAGTTAACTCACCTCAAGTGTCATCCACACCAAACACTAGGGAACCCAATGAGGGCAGGTTTGGCACCTATGTCAGAGCTAAGTACCGTGTTAACATAATAATGGTAAGCGCTGTTTACACTGAGACACTTCAGGAATGTTCCGTAATGTCTGCAATAAGTTTCAACGGTTTACTTACCCTTTCACTGTGTTGACTCCCCCCGGGGGGCTTCAACAATTTTATCCCAACGCATCTCTACATTTGTTGATGCTACGTGATTGTTCTTGACGTGGTAAATAGGACAAGTCAGATTACTTGTCTGCTTTTGTGCACAGGGTGGGATCTGATGTCGAAAAAGGATTAGGACTCTGAGCCAGTCTTTAGTGTCGCTGTGAATTTACAGAGGGAGCCATGCTGATGGCTGATAAGCCGTCCTTGAAGCGCAACCTGAGCTAACCTCCGATGGAGAAGTCTCCCTTTGGAAGCCTGTTTGTTTGGACCCCACCTACTCCTCGGTTATTGTTCTACTTTAGCGTTGTAAAATATCTGTCTCCAGAAAGCCAAATCATTGCCCTAATCCCACTACGGTGAGGCTTCCCCTGAGCCTCTGTTTATTGGTTACATAAACAGCGTTCCTGATTCGTATTCCTCCCCCTCAGCCCGGACGCGGAGCAGGAACTCCACCTCTGCGGCCGAGGGCTTTCGCAACCCAACATCTGGCTGGGCCGGACCCGCCTCTCTCTCTGTATCACATGTTTTGTTTGGACAGCCCAGCCCTCTGCACTAAAAACCCTCGGACGCATCACAGCACGAGCGTGGATGTTGTCCGGATGGGCAGTATCCGATCTCATGATAATTGTTGATCGCAGTTGTAGTAAGACGCGGCGATGTTCAGGGTCGCAAGGGTTAATTTCTTTACATTCATGGACAGACTGCAGACATGATGAACAGATTAGCTGGGACTGGACTGGGGGGGATTCAGCAGTAATACCATTTCATTCCAAATCCGACATCAATCAAGTCCTGAAACAATAGCGGCGTTTGGCATTTGACATTCACTCCGCTACAGGACGGGTCTGATGTAAGACTTGCAGGGAAATTCTCTCTTGATATTTTGTTGTCTTCTTGTTCAACCATGTGTTGAGCCCGCTTGAATTCCCCTCATAGCCTGCACACACCCCTCTCCTCTCCTGAGTCACACAAACACATTTGGCTGGAATGTAATGAGGAGGAGGAAGAGGAGGAGGTGGTCGTAGTATTCCAACATTTGGTCTTTGTTGCGATTCCACGAAACAGCTTCAAAAACATAAACACTGTCCACATGACTGTGTGTTGGTGTGGGTGTGGGTGGAGTCAGCCAGAGGGCAGGCCGGGGGCAGGGGTCCCGGGGGGGATTACAAAGCTAATCTGAGGACAGACGGGGGACACCTGTGCCCCCCCTACCCTCCCCCCTCACAGACCGCTGAGGATTACGGCGGTATGCTGCGCTAACGAGACGGCGGCGGCGGGTGTTTAACTAGCACGCGCCGGCCAGCCTGTGTGTGTGTGTGTGTGTGTGTGTGTGTGTGTGTGTGTGTGTGTGTGTGTGTGTGTGTGTGTGTGTGTGT
>JAOPUA010000091.1:3409459-3420071 GCA_027122455.1 Trisopterus luscus
TTGTGGTGGCTTGCGCCCCCCCCCCCCCCCCCCGCGGCGGGTTTGGGTGGGGGGGGGGGGGGGGGGGGGGGGGGGGGGGGGCCCCCCCCCGCGTGGGGGGAATGAACACGCATGCAGTGAGTGACTGAGCGCTTCCTTCACAGATTGATGGAACAGTGAAACAGTAGGGAGAATGGGGAGGGTCGGAGGGAGAGAGGGGTAGAGGGTGGAGGAGGTGGCGGAGCTAAGGGTGGGGGTAATTCCATGCCTGGAAATTGAGCGGGTGGTGGGAGAGAGAGAGAGGAGGGGAGGAAGAGAAAAATAAAACGGGTCACTAAAAGCTGCTGGATTTCTCTGTGCTGTACCACTTCATGACGGTCACCATAGAAACACGTTATTCAGCGACTTGTGTCCACAATGGATGTATTGGTTCCAAAATGAGATTTGCCTCTCTCTTTTTTTTTTTTTTATCCTTTTTACCGACACCATTTATTCATTTTAGATTTTTTTTTTTCACTTACTGAAAAAGGCGGCCACTGGATCGTGACGCCGCTTCCCGCTCACGCCAGCCGGCTGACGCAGCTCTCTGTCCAGCCCGATGGGCCTCATCGCCTCCCCGGCGTCCTTATCTTATCTCTCCCTGGTCCTCGGTCTCAACCTCTCCCACTCAAGCGGTGTTGTTTAGCGCAGCTGTTTAATATTTCACATCACACGTCCTAAAGACGAGCACGGGAATCCATTCTCATTGAGCTGGGCGGGGGGTGGAGGAGAGAATCGAAATAAGGAAAGAAATAAGGACGGCGGTCTAGCGTTCCGTTGACGCCTTTCCTCCCTCGGTGGCGCCTGGGAGGCGTTGGCGGTTGAATTGAATGGATTCAATGACCACCCCTCACCCCCACCACCCCCCTGTTGCGCTTGTGGGCTCCTTGATGAAGGCCCAGCCGCACCGAGGCTCAGCGAGTGTCGAGGTGGAGGTGGGGTGTTTTTATGGAGCTGTTGAAGGGGGGGGGGGGGGGGGTTTTCTGGCTGCTGGCAAAAAACGGATTTGTTAAAAATCTTAGCGGTTTAAAAACCCATAAAGTGGGGGGTATTTGGGGGTAAAAAAAAATAAATTAAGGGCCATTTTAACTCATGGAACATTGTTTATATATCTGTATTCCTACATGCTGGGCCTTGTGTATCTCTTTGGTGTGAGTATTAGTATCCCCTGCTGCCAAGGGTAGTGAAGGTTTGATTCCCACCGCTGGGAAAACCCATGCTGTCTGAACAGAAGACCTGGATGTCGGAAGACGTGTGTGTGAACGTCTTCATGGTATTCAAAGGGAAAGCATGCAAGCGAGAGAGAAAGAAAGAAAAAGGTGTGCGAGAGGTGTGTTACACCAGCTGGTGGGCAGGGAGTGACACCCACCGTTTTATAACAGACTAACACAGTGGGACACTATCCCGGGAGTCCCAGTGCCTCTTAACAGCCCCTTCGTTCCCACAAACAATACCGTTTTAGAATCGCTCACTGTCTGGCCCTCTCCTGTCTGTCAGATGGCTGGGCTTTAGCAAAGGTGTGTGTCTGGTGTTTGCGTGGGTGTGTGTGTATGATATTACACAAGTGGGTGTGCTTTACCATCCTTTCCTTATTGACACGACTCTGTTGTGGTTAAGCGCTGAGTTCTGCAAGCTAGCATCGCTAATCTCAACCTGATCTGCAACACCCCTCGAATTGGCCAACAAAATAAAACATGTAATCAAAGAATAGTCATTTCAGAGTGAGTCTGAATCCAAGTACCATCCAGAGTACTTTCTCGTGTTCTTCTCTGTGGGAGTGGGCGGTGTATGCAAATACTCTAGAAGAACTTCTCCTGTTTAAACAACTGCATGTCCGCGAGGCTTCTGCTTGCGGTTTATTTGTTCTTTTTTTCTTTCTATCACTCACTTATCTAATTTGGCAATGCTATTATTGCTGTGCCGGTATATTGATGAATGTTTTACTTTTCAATGATTTTTTCTTCTGAATTCTGACTTAAGTGTGTTAAAATGAACAAATAATAAACATATGGTCATTTTATGGGGTAATTCGCTCTCAAATACATAACATTTTGTGAACGGTGTCTGTTTCTCTGGTAATATATATGGGATTTCATTGATATGAGGAAATCAACTAGTTTACTACTCCAGCCAGGAGGACAGACGGTAGTAATGACCTGGCAACAGAGATGTTTCAAGTCCCTGTTGTCAACTCAAATGCTTTCTAGACATTGTTGATTCCCTGAATACTGAGTGATCGAGGAATCGTGTCGCAAGTTCAATCCTGCATTTTGCTACCAGGTGTGCAAATTTCCCATGCATTTTGAAGCTGGCAGTGCTGTGATTATGTGTTGAATCATTAGAGTGATATTCATCGTGATGAGGCATTTTTCAATTGAGCACGTAAGGTGTGCAGTCATGCTCGTTTGATCACCTTCTAAAGGTCTAGTTGACCGATCAATGTTCCGTCGGTTCTCCCCGTGGTTGAGGAGGTAATAAACCACAACGGGGTGTCCTGTTATTGGATAATAAAGTATTATGGGGGCAGTGATGTAGGGGAAGCCAAGGCTGCTTACCATCAGTACGTTGTAACGTTTATTTATTTTTATCGACTACATCTGCTGAAATGTATACGTTCTTCCCCAGTGCTTTGTGTCGTTGACGCGTTGTCAGGGAAATATCTGTTCATTAGTTGATAATTGTTATTAATGTTGGGTTATATAATCATACTGTCCTGTTGCTTAGGCAAGGGGCAAAGGGATTTTAAGGCTGTGTGTGTGTGTGTGTGTGTGTGTATCGGTTTCGGTTTGTGTGTGTGTGTGTCGGTTTCGGTTTGTTTGTGTATTCATGGGGAACGGGTGTTCGTGGAGAAAGGCAAAGATAAGGCCATAATCGCCATCATTTTTTATTTATTCAATTCCCATTACAGCCATCGCGTAATGTGTCTATGTGTGTGTGTGTGTGTGTGTGTGTGTGTGTGTGTGTGTAGTCAAGCTGGGAGTGTGAACCTCTGGCAGCCTGGCTTGGGGACTGTGTTGCCGCCTGCTCTCGAAGCCCCAGAATAAGCTTGTTTTCTGCCTGGCTCTTCTGTCAGCAGCCTGCCTGGCTCTCCATCCTCACTCGCCATCAAGTAGCGCTGGAAGTCAGCATCTGAGTTGGGAGAGGGCTTTTCCATCACAGCTGCGGCAGAGGCGGGGCTGTGCTGCGCCGCACGTAGCCGGAGTTGCTGCTGCTGGTGGTCCACTTCACTCCCACACCACTTCACTGGCTGGGGGGAAAGAGGAGCTTGTAGCAGTGTAAAGCCGCCCATGGTGCGGGGTTATCGAGGAGAGTACTGTGTATTTAGGGATTTGAATGTAGATGGCTTTTGCACTCCGGATACTCCAGAGTTTTTCCCAAGATGACTCGATAGCAAAAATGTTTTTTTTGTGTATACAGGAGTGTACGTAATAGATTTGTCGGAATTCAAGGACATTTCGTCTCATAAAGGTGGCTGATAATTATAAAGGCATTTCACATCCAGTTCAGAAAAACAATCTTTTTCTTTTCTTGGTGGAAAAATACAAATTTAAAGGTCGTTGCCGAGATGATGAAAAAAAATACTCACAAAGTTTCAATTTATATCTGTAATTAGGATTTTATTTCGCCAACATAAATGTGAATTCCGCAGATAGTGAATCTAAACCTTCATGCTGTCATGATATGCTGTCGTCATAAGAGCTTATGCATGTTGGAGGAAGCACAAGGCTCTTTGCCTGAAACTCTGCTGAGGAAAAATACAGAAAGAAAGAAGGGGATCACATTCAGTCTCCAAACCAATGTGCAAGAATCTGTTGAAAGCCGCGGCCAACATGTCAGATGGTCTTTATGATTTTCATACTGACTTGGTCTAATATCATGTTCCTTTTATTTATGGATACATTGTTTTGGTTTTTACTAGATTGTGTGTGAGTGTGTGTGTGTGTGTGTGTGTGTTTGTGTCGATCTGTCTGTCTGTGGCACAGGATTACAGCACGCTAAGTGGTCTCATTATTTTTGAAAGAAACGCTAGCATCATGATAGCTTCCCTCGAAACACAGAGCCTCACTCATAGGTGTAATATCACATCAGCTTATGAAATGCGCTCGGCCTAGACAAAGCAATAACTCGGGGAGGGACACATGCGGGCATCCAAAGGCTCACGCGGCAGACAGAATTTCCCCGCAATTACTGCGACCCAAACACGGGCTGGTGTTTCAGTCCTAGACGACAGTCGTAACGAGAACCCAGAATCTCTGTGTGAGACAAACAAACATCAAACGCAGGGTCCCATGGCTCTGGCACCAGGGATGTTGTTCTGAGGGAGACTTGTTGGTGCTGAAGGTAACGGATAACATCTGTGTGAGGATGTATAGGTTATACTCTCTAGGTACCTTCACAGATTCACGAAAACAAACACCGTATGGACGCTCACCAACAGGATAAACAGAGAATATTCCGGTGTTATGTGTGCATGTTTTTCTTTGACAGATTTCTAAACGGGAGGCATGTCTGATTGTCTAGCGGTCCATACACACTGCTACAGTAGGTTTGGTTTCCATAGAAACACTGACTTCAGGGCAGGTATAAATTCTACAGTTACATAAGGCTCTACTATTAATAAATAAATACACCTCAATCTTGTTATTCTTCCCCTGAATACCGTCTGAGGCTCTGCTTCAGGGAGTCAAGGGGGTTGAGGAAACAACCGGATGTGATGTTTAGCCATGCACACCGCTCCAGAGATGCCCCTAACCCGGGGGGGAGGGGAGGGGGGGGGAATCCTGGTCCCGCAAGGCATGTTGATAGTTCTTTTTTTAACCAGGCGGATAACGGGGCTCCAAAGCTTCCTATTCTCAAGCCACACAATGATGTGTGACGTCACCGCCGCGGCTCTCCACCGCTTCAGGAACCTTCTTCTGCTTTCAAACACTCACCATCGGCGCGGATCAATGAGTGACGCTAAATCCAGCCACCCAAGGCACTCTTCTCGCTCCTTTTTTAGTTTTCCCTTTAAAAGGGCCGCTCGTAGAAAGGTTTCCGGTTGCTCCCTCTGAAGGCCGATTGGGAGGAACTCCTACCTCTCCACTGGGAGCCATGCAGCAGTAATTAGCATAGGACCCGTCTATTTCTGGACACGCACACTAACTGCCCTCACAGGGTGAACGCACATTTGTGGACGTAGTTCCGGATTTGTCATGGTGAAAGCGGCGCAGGCAATTGTTCATTAATATCTGTGTGCTTATATATGCAGAAGTATATTAAAAGCGGAGGGGGTGAACGCTGCTGTAACCCCAAGATAAGATCTACATACATGTTTTATTGAGCTGTTGCCCGACGGGGCTTACAGTTGAGGCTGGGATAAGTCGGAGCACATCGAATCAACATGAAAGGACACCTGAATTAACATTCTGCTGTAGACCAGCCTCACCCACTACGCCTCGCAGCAGAGCTGAGGGGATGAACGTGTTTATTGGTTGTCGTTGTAAATATCTTCTGATGAAGGACCAAGAGCGGCTCACTTGAATTGGATACCGCCGCAGCACTAGAACTGTAACTCCCACCAACAACAGTGCTACAGCGTACGCCAAAATGTACGTCACAACACCGCTGTCTATGTTTTGTTTGGAGGCAGCCTCGCAGGCAGAGTGATAGTACTTTCCGTTCACACTTCCCCGCAGCCATGCCAGCCCTCCGACTCTCATTAGGCCTGTCTGCGTGTCTCTTTGCTTCCAGATGCCTGCAGCACGCTCAACTTACCAGGCAGCGGCGTGGAAGTAATACAATAGAGGGGCCGAACGCTGCTCGTGGTGCGCAGTCTTCTGGGAATCTCAGCTCCCAGAAAACAGGGAATGTTCCAGGGAATTCCAGGGAGGAGTGTGAGGGGGGGAGGGGGAGATTCGGTGGGGACGGACGGAGACACGTCACTAGCTGCCAATCCAATTTCCACACCAGAGTGCTGTGTGTTATCGTTTTCGGGGCATTAATGTGAGACGGGAGCCATCAGAGGGGAAAGTGGTTCTGAAGAAGGGAAATTAGCAGTTAAATGCAGAGCGGGATCGGGGATGGATTAATTTGGTTCGTAATGATCCTCTTTTTGGAAGGCAACAGGAAGACAATTAGGCTTTTTACTTGGGCAGTTGCTTTTATAATCCGCCCATCTGAGTGAACCACAACATGGCTTTAGACAGTGTTCTCGTGCTTATTATTAAACATGTATTTGTAATATATTAGGCTAAATAAGGCTCATTACTCACATTAATATTACTATTTTTTATTTTGATTCCTGGAACAAGGGTGGACCCCCCCCCCTGAGATTTAAATGCATAGCTCTTTAGCATTTGCTTTAATCTACTAGGCGTTATAAATGTTTATGCATTACACTGTAATACCCATTTTCAGACAATTATGATAGCCTCCAAAGAATCACGCAGAGTGTTTCAAGTTGTCTATGCTAATCACTCCATAGGTTAAAGAAATCCCTCTTTTTTTAGCTTGTTAATAAGCAGCGGCGGGTTCAGCTAATTCTAATCACGGAGATGCAGCGATGTGTATGTGGCTATGAATTTCAGTGTCCCCTGTGAAGGCAGAATTATGCTACGTACATTTACATGAAATTAGATTATGCTGTATATGTAAGAAATGCTAAACAGGACACACACACACACACACACACACACACACACACACACACACACACACACACACACACACACACACAGAAAGTAATTGGGATCCATGTATTCATGTTGTAGGCTACAGTAGAGATTTTAGATTCAGATTTCCAAAAAGTTTTTTTTTTTACCAAATTCTTCCCTTGTCTTAAAGGAAATCCTTAAGGGATCTCTGGCTCCCTCCGTGTTCCCAGTAAATATTCCTCCTAAATACCCCATCCTCTGCTCTGTTTTCTCCTCTATCCTCTGTATATTCTGGGTCTCTTGTTTAGGCTCGCCAAGATGTGCATGGACTGGTTAGGTCGCTGTTATCAGACAGTGATCACTCCACACGAGCAGGAGCAATATTTGGAGGACTTGGACGATCTCAGTTCATACTTCTTACTCGCTGAAGGAAATATTATGAATTTTTTTTTTCCTCCTTGATATAACGTCTTGAAGGAGATAAATGTGGGGTTTGCTTCTGATTGCTGGAGCTCTACCTCCCAGTCGGGTCACGCTGATTTCTGCTTCAACACCTCATTTAAGCAGTTATGAAACCCCCCATTCAGATGGGTACCTGCTGATTTGGTTACATCTTGGCGTAATTTTGCCTAATGCTGCTGCTAATGATCCTATTTGAGGGTTGCAAAAAAATAAATGAACCACTTTATTGAGGTGCTTGCCTTTGTGGCCTTTTGATACTGATAAATTGAAGGTAATATATTTTGGTTAGCACTGTATGAGTCTTGTATATGGGTGAGTCTTAAGGCACAGTGCCACGACGTAATCGGATTATGGATTGTTAGTCGATGCCAGAGTATATTCAGATGTTTGTCGGCAAAACATTAGCCTCTGGGACTCCCTGGGGGCAACGAGACAATGGCGCATTTGCAACAGGACACCAGGCTCACGAGTTAATTTGCAGTATTTAATCCAGCCCCGGGCCATTTCATCCATGTTAATAATACAGTTTCCTGTTGTTGTCCCGCCCCCCCCTGCCCCCCAGGGATGACGTGCCAGGCGCGGACGTCGTACACGGAGGACGAGGTGTTGTGGGGCCACCGCTTCTTCCCCGTCATCTCCCTGGAGGAGGGCTTCTTCAAGGTGGACTACTCGCAGTTCCACGCCACCTTCGAGGTGCCCACGCCGCCCTACAGCGTGAAGGAGGCGGAGGAAGCCCTGCTGCTCTCCTCGCCGCTCCTGCCGCCGTCCCTGTGCAACAGTGCCGGTGGTGGTGGCGGCGGCGGTGACCACCGCAACAGCTCCCTGGACGGCCTGGAGGCGCTAGAGGACAGCGACTCCACGGCCAAGCTGCCCACCAAGCTGCAGAAGATGACTGGTGGGGGCTGCCGCGACGGGCTGCCGCGCAAGCTGCTGCGGATGAGCTCCACCACCTCGGAGATGACCTACAGCCTGGGCGACCTGCCCATGAAGCTGCAGCGCATCAGCTCGGTGCCGGGCGTGTCAGACGACAAGCTGCTGCTGGGCAAGGCGTCCAAGATCTGCACGGAGCCCATGAGCAAGTCAGTGGCGGACTTGCCCCCCAAGCTGCAGAGGCTGGCCGGGGGCGGGGGGAGGATGGACGGACACCTGCCGCCCAAACTGAGGAAAATGAATTCGGACCGCTTCACGTAAAAAAAAAATCAAAGCGCCAAAAAAAAAAAAACTGAGAACGAGCGCGACGGACGATGGATGCGCGTGAGTTTAACTGAGCTCACCCGAAACACCAAAACCCAGACTAAACTTCTCCGTTACTACTTAACCCCTCCGCCCCTTGTATTCCTCCTGCTTTATCTACCGGGATGTAAAGGACACAGTAGCATACAGTTGTGTGCACATATACCTTATATCAAGTAGGGTGAGGGGAGTGTGCCACTCGGATCCTGGATGGGAGTACACGTGGTTCAGGACGATGTACGATTAGCACAATCTGGCATGTAACAAACACTTAGCGCATGTAGAGCAGACTCTCAACTATTTCTGGCATGACATTTATTGATATATAATTTTACAAAGATGATTTTTTTTCTGTTGGTGCATTTGCTGACAGTGGAGAGTTGCACAAAGCCATATGGGTAGAGAATGTGGACGGCCGGCATTACACGGCCTCAAACTCGTGGTGACAGACACATACATTTGTTTTTGAGTTTATCGCTTTTGTTGTTTACTGTAAAAGTTGTGGCAACGTTTTGTTAATTGCATGCTACTCCTAATGACTTAGCTAGACAAAGGTAATACACAAGATGTTTAGCCTTAACTATATTACCTTGTTTCCATTAGCCATTTGTTCACAATTGTATTTTTGGTATTTCATGTACAGGATATTTTACCATGTGCAATTTTATGAATTTATGAGTTGATTACATATGCTGCTGGATTATGTATTTTATAATGCATGATCTACCTCATATGACCTGTTGGGACTGGGCATACTGCTGGCCAACACACACACACACACACACACACACACACACACACACACACACACACACATACACTAGTGGCACTTAAGTTGAAAGTGTTAAACCTGGTACTTATAAGCACAAAATTATCATTATCTCTACCCTTTGTTGAAAATGCTTTTTATGCCCACATCATAAACACATTATTCAGCTGCAGCAATCCCTACTCTCTGTTACACTCACAACAAATCACAATCTATATGCCAGAAAATAATAATTTATACTTAAACGTGCAAATTCAAATTTCAACTTGAGTGTTACTGTTTACTCATATATTCCACGGTGGGCCTATAATACTAAGGAAGAAGTCACCACCTATGTCTTAAGATTACATTCCCCCCTTAATGAAAGCAATAATGTTGCCTATATGATGACTATAACCTTTATATAGCCACAGGGTCGATAGGCCAAGGTCCATTTGTTAACAGTGTCCATGCCAAAAAATACACTAAAGCTGGTTCCTCTCCAACTCATCAAAGGCATTGTATGATACTCACCCTTTTCAGGAATAAAGATCTAAAATACATATTTAACCCTGACCAGTTTCAGTTTAAAACGATACACACCTTCATAACAGTGGTCGACAAATCACACTACATCCGTTTGTCCAGCCAGTATGTTGTCACGATAGAGCCAACTCAAAACTGAAACCATTGGATAATTTGTGGGTTCATGCTTATGTGACCCCCGTTTCTAGTCAGACTTTAGTTCCAATAAACCTCCTACAATATGTGTTACTGTCTATTTATAATCCATTTATTATTCTCCTAGAACAGCTCCACTGCCTTGTGATTAGACATGTACGACACCGTCCACAACACCATCGCACCATCGCTCATCGTCTCATTCTCAGGGATGAGGTAAAATCTTGAAAAATAATCAACTGTTATATGAAACATGAGCACCCTTTTATTTGGCCTACAAAGCGATATTATCAGTTCATAAACTACCCTGATATGCACATCCACGCAAAGATTCCAACAAAATAGATGCTAACAATAACATGTCGGAATCAAATTATCACCTGCAATTCCACGACGGTAATGAGCACACTGTCTGAACTATCTTCGACCCATTCTAAAGCCAGGCCCGCAACCACCAGAGACAGATTGCCATTTCCTGAGCCAATGCTACATTCTGTCGACCTCTTTGGAGGCATGAAAGGAAGAGATTCACACTGAATCACTGATGCTATTCTCGTTAGCGTTGTGTTCTCATTGACAAGAGGCAGGGGCCTGTTGAACTCATGTGATCCAGTTCTAAATATGGACACAGAAGCGTGACATGAGTCTTCTGACGCTATTCAATCGCCACTCAACTGTTTTTATTATAGTTTTCACAAATTAGGTTAATGCTCATTTCATTGCTGCGTTCCACACATAGACTGTAAAATATATGGACGAAGCGTCTGTGACGTCACACGTAGATTTCTGAAGAACGCAAATGAAGCCGTTTATGGGGGGTCTGGGCTGCGCCATC
>JAOPUA010000091.1:3458612-3469111 GCA_027122455.1 Trisopterus luscus
TGCGTGCGTGCGTGCGTGCGTGCGTGCGTGCGTGCGTGCGTGCGTGCGTGCGTGTGTGTGTGTGTGTGTGTGTGTATGCGTGAGGTCAATACAACGTTCCTTATGAACACACAAGTCCCAGCTTGAAGTGTCATTGTTGAAACTGGCTTGCTTTAAAACAGTTAGTGGACTTTGTCTGCTCCCTCCCAAAGAGAAGCAGTAACTCAGGGCAGGTTGAGCAAGGACTCCATTAGTTGACTCCCCCCACTCCTGCTCTCCTCCAGGATGTGTACAGTAGGCGGTATAGGGTGGCAAGACAGTCAGTCATATCAAGATGACATGTCAGGTGTGGTTCTACAAATAGATGCCACGTTACGGCATCTCCTATTGGCTGAATGGAATTTCATCCACACGGCACGCACACGTCCTGGTTTGGTACCTGAGGTTATCCAGATGCCTCGTAGTTTGGTGTTTTCTTGTTTTACTTTCCGCCGTGTGTTTGAAGATGTCAGTAGAGCTTCCAGAATCATTGTAAATATATTTATTGGCCATTTAAGGTCTAATCACATCTCTATCTACTGCCATTGGCTGGGTTCTTATAGGGACGAGCTGTGGTTGGACAGAGGCTGCGCCACCCGGGCCTATCAGCAGCTTCACTGGACCTGTTAACACACAAAGTGAGTGAGGCAACACACAACAGCCCCAGTTCTACTATGTTACTATGTGTTGCACAATAACAATATGTAAAGGCTTTACCTTACTGTGTTACACAATAACAATATGTAAAGGCCTTAACTTACTATGTGTTACACAATAACAATTAGTAAGGCTTTAACTTACTGTGTATTACACTATAACAATATGTTAAGGCATTAACTGATGTACTGCACAATAAAAATATATTATTCAGTTATGTATTATGCACAATATTTACCTTATATTTATTTAAATGTTTACCGATAAAGATTTTTAAGGTGAAGGTGAATATATTATTTACTTGGAATCAAATATATTATAAAGTCTATCAATAAAAAATGTCACCATACTTTATCACCTGTAAATTATTAAAAATCTCGACATATAGTTTTTCAAATCGTTCAACCGATTCAAACTGACCGATTCAAACTGACCGATTCAAACCGATCGGTTTCAAACCAACCGCTTCAAACCAACCACTTCAAACCGACCGATTCTAAGCCGTCCGTCCCGCCCCACCGACCGCATGAATCCCAAAGACGAAGGAGGGTCAGAAACTTTCCAGGAAACGGCGTCGGCGTGTATGCACCCCCGCAGGCGTCCTCTGGCCCCACGTCGCCTTTCCATTTTTAGATCCTCACTTTGGACGCTTAAATGTCTACTTAATATGCTTTAATGCCTGCTCTTTAGATCCGGCGAGCACTACATCACTTTAATACACCTTTATATAACACACTGTTAACTAGCAATGCCTGGTGGAGCAGCTTGTCTTACAGCTGGAAGGCGCCTCCATGCCATGATGGAGGTACCTGTTCCCCACAATGAGACACCGGGACGGGTGGAGGCCCGGGCGCGGCTGCTCCGTCTATATCAGTCAGCCATGAATATTCATGACTCAGTGTCATGACATGCTCTGTAATTGGCAGCAACATTAGTAATGACATCGCCGGTATCAAGGCCCTGCATATTCATGTCGTGGAGCAATATTTTCTCATGGCGCCGTGTGGGTTTTTTCATTTTTTTTTGTATTTCTTTATTTCATTTCCTGGTGAAAGAGGAAAATGTATTCTAAAGCTGCAGGTGTCCCTGGAGCCACAATCAATTGCGCGTCGGATAGCGCTCCGGTGAAAATCAGACAAATCATTTGGTTGTTTTTTTTTCAGTCTCTTTGATTAATAATCTATGTGAATCATAAAAGGTTGAGAGGCGGCTAAATACGTTAAACTGAATCTCTTTAATATGAATTGAAAGTAATGTGATTTTTCCTTTTGGGGGTTCTGAAGGAGGGAAGGAATCTGCTTTGAAGTTGCATTTGTTTGGTCACCATATTGCTAAAGGATTACTGGTAGCATTGGAATAAATATTAGGCCGAAACAATACATACATTAGTTTAGTGTTTCGCGTTGAAATGAGTCGTATTCTCTTATTCGGATGAAGTCCGATCTCGTGGAGGTGTGGGCAAGCTCAGTGATTCCCACTTTCATTAGTGTCAGTTTTCCTACTGCCCCAGAATGTTTGTGTTGATGGTTTCGAATGCCAGGACTTCTGGAGGGTGAGAAGGGGGAATTGGCTCCAGCTTTGTCTAAGCTGCCCGGCTTTCCTCTTTAAGCAGCTGGATCGCAGTGTTTCTCTCTTGCGGTCTCCAATTCAGTACGGAGCAGTTCAGCTATGTTAATAGGATGCAAGGCAGGCCTTGTTGTGTTTGGACTGGGGATGATTTTATTGGTCCACTGGAAAGCGTTTCTCTTTACTGTGTGTTTTTATGCTTTATTCCATGAAAACGCCAAACGTTTTTCACAGATATCTTATAAGTGCACTAAGGCGGATGGGTACATGTCTTATTAGGAAGTTAATATTAAATATTATTAAATAAAATGTCATATATGTTGCCTTAACCAGCTTTGTATTTTGTGTTGCATGAACTTGCATGTACACGTTCCTGTAACAGCATGGTATTAGATTCCAGTAATACGATTAATTAAGGATTTATATCCATTGTTGCGCTTTTTCCAACACCTTCATAGATGTGTGTTGTTTTTCTTTAGATTAACCCTGTAACCGCTTATTTTAACCAAAGCAATCACACTGCATGTGGCACGCAGGATTTTTCGAAATATTCCAGATAGACAAAATGTTTGAAATGCTACCTGGGACGTGAGGTAGAAATTAACATGTGATTTATTGTTTTTTAGTCCTTCATGGTGTCCGATAGCAGAAGAAATGCATGTTCAGTTTTTTTGTTTTTTTACCTAAATCCATCATGAAAAATGTGCATAAGACATATGCATAATAAAATGAAAGACATATGCATAATAAGGAAAGCCATTTATTAGCATGCACTGTCCCCTGGAGTCATGTGACAATAGAATGGATGACTGCTTGTGTTTAATGTGGAGGGTTGGTGTGGAGCTGAGGCTGAACAGGTGGACCGGGCCGACGTGGAGAACAGGTGGGCCCGGGTCTACGTGGAGAACATGTGGACCAGGTCTAAATGGACAACAGGTGGACCGGGTCCAGGTGGAGAACAAGTGGACCGGTTCTACGTGGAGGAAACAGGGAGGAGGAGCCTAGAGAGACGTGTCACTGGAGGAGGAGCTACAACAACAGGCAGCAGGGTGAGTTGGTTTCAACAACTCTGTGTGTATTGGTGTGTGTGTGTGTGTGTGTGTATGGTGTGGTGTGGTGTGTTTGTGTGTGTGTGTGTGTGTGTCTGTATGCCTACATGTATATGTCTGCAATGTGCGTGTGTTTTTTGTATGTTTGTGTCTGCGTGCATCTATGCATGTGCGTGTATGTCTGTGTGCACGTATGTGTTTGTCTGCGTGTCTATGTTTTTATGTATACGTGCGTATGTCTGCGTGCATCTTTGTTTGTCTGCTAGTAGTTTACTCATTTATTATATAAACAATTATAATTGTTTTGCTCAGTACTGGTGCCTGCACATCAGTCACAGTCACAGCTCAATGTAGCTCAAACGATGCATCTTAATAATTAATTTGGCGCTTGACCAAGTGTTCTTCTGTTTCAACTGCGGTCCAGTTCCCTCTCACAGCTCGGGCTGGGCTCGCTCCTGATGTTGCGCAACCTCCTCTCCTATTGTGAGTGTCCTCCAAGCCTCTCCCTGGAGCCTTGGCTCCTAATAAGACGCTTCGCAAGCGGCTACTGGATGAAGGAGCTGAACCGGAGTGGAGTGTTGCGAAAGCTGGACGGATTCCAGCGTCTTTTAAAAGAGACCAAAGGGCCGTGGTCAAATCACACTCAATAACACGCTTGCACACAAAAACACCAAAACATGATTCTGTTGTTCTCTGCTGTTGAGGGAAGGCATTCTCTTACGGTTAGCATTAAATACTAAATCAATGATGTAAGCTGTTGGCTGGGGGATGGAAGTGTTTTGATCCTTTATGTGCTGTGGCTGTCTGCTGGTGGGTGTGAGTGCTGGAAGCCCCCTTCCTTCATCTCCCTCTCCTAATCCACTTTTTATTCTCCTTTTCTTCTGTGGAAATGTGGGACTTAGGGGTCCGCTGGGCAGCAGAGGCTTCTAATAGCCGCGGTGAAGGGGCAGTTTCAATGTGACACAATGTTATGGAAGTCATTTCGTATTCCCTCGAATACTTTACAGCAGGAAGGCGCGGCATTCCAACAATTTATTTTCTTTCTATTTTTGTTTGGTTTTTGTTTCGTATTCGGTTAACTCTACTCTCAAGGTGTTTGTGATTGCTTCCTCTCCCTGTGATTCATGCTTTTGCTTCCGCGCCCCAAAGGGTGAAACGACGGCTGCCTTTACCCAATGGAATATGTATGTCCTCACAATATCCTTTGAGTCATGAATAATAAAGTGTGAGTATGTGCATATGTGAAGAGCTGGGGGGGCGCGTTCCGTCCTAAAGATTTGGGACAATAAGTAGCCAAATATCGGCTGTGTGTTGATGCGTTCCCCCCTCGGTTCCCCCCCAACCCCCCCACCCCCCACCGTCAGATCACCAAAACTGCCCTCGCCGCAAGAGAGATGATCCCTCATCCCGACTGCAGCATCTAAAGCAGCGAGCTCGTTCAAGGAGGAGTCCGATATCAACAGAAAGCCATCGCCCGATTAGATTACCAACAGGTAAATGCTTCATTTTTTCTCCCTGGCTGACACTTATTCGCAGAATTCCTGGTCCCTCTGGTCGTATTGCTTTATTTAACCCTGGATGTTCATTTTTCATTCATGAGGCCCTGACATGTTTGCCTTGAATGAATGCCTGCCTGGGAATCTTTTCAAGTCGTTTTCCGGAGGATTCCTGCCATTCGCCCCCAAGTGCGGCTCACCTAGTTGTTCATCCAGTGGTGAATTACTACGGACAATTATGTCAAGGTATCAGGGTGTGTGTGTGTTGGGCTGTATGAGTGTGTGTGTGGGGAGGGGGTGGGGAGAGTATATAGGGTAGGGTCTTTTTGTCTGAGGATGCTTTAAGACTTGTGGGCCGGGTTCAAACTGAAATGCCACCGTTTTCCGTTACGTTTCAGAGTACTTGAGGAATCTCATTATTCCTGGCCGGTGTATTCTTTGGGATTCCTATTTTGCTATCTGCATTAACACACGCCAGGGTCCCGGGGTGAACCAGGGATGAGACCAATTAGTGTGATTGTGGGACATAATTGTTGGTCGTCAGCAGTTCTGCTGTGTTGTGGAGGACGAGATGGGAAGAGGCCGTGGAAATGCAGTTCTGCAGACCTGGAGTTCTAGTCTCACCACTCAAGAGTTATTTTCATCCTTCTAACATTGTTGTTATGTTCAAAAAACGTGGCAACCTAAAAAAAAAAGCGTGGTAATCAAACAGAAATACATATACAGATACATATTTGTTACATACATGTTCTTAAGTGTTCTAATACGGGGGCGGGGGTTGTGTAGTGTGTAATGTTTTTGACTCCCAGCTAAAAGGTACTTGGTTTAATCCCCAGTGTCCACAGTGTACATGTTTAGGCGTCCTGGAGAAAGACTGCTAGCCTATACATCTTTCTCTTAGTTGCTTTGGATAAAAGTGTCCCACACAGATATGAATGTAATTATTATAGTATGAAACATTTTCTATTTGAACCTTGTGTCACATCCCTCCATAGCCCACTCTGAAATTCAGCACCTCCCCTTCCTTCCCCTCCCCATGCACTCATCACTCTGGCACCCCTACCCTTAATGCCTCCCTATACTGGTGTGACCTGTCTGTCTGCAGCTTTTTCCCTCCACTGGATGGATCAGTGCTCACCTCATCTTCCAGGGAAGGCAGTAAACCTTTCCTTCTAGGCGAAAGGCCTTGAGTTGGTAAGATGGAGAAGTTCAGCAGAATAGCAGTAAACTTTAAAGATAACCACCTTGGGGCTGATGGGCCCATGGAGGTGTAGGCTAGCGTCATGGCGCCTGTACACCATCTCCTCCAGACTGCCGGTGAACTCCGGGGCCTTGATTTGATTGGTGCAGCGTTGAATCATACGCTTTAATTGCACCTGACATTTAAACCTCCTCTTTGGTATTTAAAGCAGTGTACAGGTGTGGCTCATTACTGAGCAGAGAATAGCGTGCTCTGATTTCCCTCTCATCGCCAGGCCGTGGCACCGCCTTAACTCATCAAACCGTCTGTCAGGGTCCCAGAGACCCTCCCTCACTCCAACGGCTCCGTTAACGGGGCCGGACCCCACGCTGACCCGTTCCATCACCCGGGAACGCACTCTGTCCCAGGAGCCCATATTAAAAAACACAATCATTCTCAGGAACGCAAAGATCTTAATGGAGGAGACACGTGCAGACAGTTTAATGTCCACTGAAGTAAAGAATCAGGGCGCTTTCCCCTTAAACAGCGGTGTGTGTACTGCTCTGTGTAGTACACAGTCATTTCTGAACTGTTTGTGTTTGCCAGGTGGAGGCAGGTGGTGTATGGTGTAGGAATGGAGGGCTGGAGGACTCTACTTGTTTAGAGGGACAATCTGATGGGAACGGTTAATCATCATGGTGGGTCTCCAGTCGAGCTACTAGTGACAGCCTTATAGATTTCTGGGTGTTAGGGGTTGTTTCAGGGTTAGGTTTGATGGTTCTGGTCTAGGTTTGAGGGTTAGATTAAGGTTTTGTTGTTATTGTTCTGATATGTTTCTGGTTCTGATGTGGTTTTGGTTCTGGCTGGCATCTGCTTCTTATTTGGTTCTGATTCTGATTCTGGTTCTGGTTCTGGTTCTGATCTGGTTCTGATCTGGTTCTGGTACTGGGTTGATCCGGTTTTAGGGTTACGGTTTGGTTTCCAGGACAAGGGCTCCAGGACGGGGCCCACAGTCCCAGGACGGCTCCCCAGGGCCCCCAGGGTCAGGTTTCACAAAGGGCCCCAGGCTGACATGAAATAAAAGAGAAAGATTTGGATTTATTATAATTATTAATATTCTGTATGTGTTGGGTTATGTTGATCAGCAGAATCAGGTCACTCTTATAAATATAGAAACTAACTGAACTATTTGCTTAAATATTGGCCACAAATATATATATTTTTCGTAATGATAATAGTCTCCAAATATATCCAGATATATCTCTTCTTTTTTTTTTACCATATTCTTTGCGCCTCTTTCGTGCTGTGAACTAAACTCTGAAATGTCCCGCATGGCTGTGTAATTGCTGCTCACGAGAGCGTGAACATCGTTGTTTAAAGCAGAAGATGGCCAGTAGGCGTTCTGTTCCAAACCCGTCCCGAGAACCCTCTTTTCTCGGGGCTAAACGTGCTCCGCCTTGGCATCAGAAAAAAACAAAGCATATGTTGATTGTTAGCCCGGGTGTACATAGCATGTCCTGTTCACTCAGGGTCTCCCTCGTAGCCCCAAACTCCCAACTAGCTTTCTCCAGGCTATCTGTCAGACTTCATTTAGCATTTGAGGACATGTGGATTCCCATGGACTGGCAAAAAGGCAACGTATTTCTGAGGGGGAATACGCCGGCCATCCGAGCACTGATCTGTCAACCTTACTCATTTAGCAGAAGTAAGTCAGTGTTGCTATTATGCTTCAGCTGGTATTATTTATTTGCTTTATAAAATAAACCGGTGGTTTGCCCGTGTGCATTTATTTTTTTATTTTTTGTTTTCTACATTTATACAATAATAACAACGTGCGCTCTTTTTTAAATATATATTTATTTCCTATTTAGTAAGCAGGTAATTTAAACGATCCCTTGTTTGGCGTTTATATTTTTTTCCCCCTCTTTCTCGATCCGTCATATCTGCCCTATTTTCCTCCATGCAACGGGAACCATTATGGCTGACATTTCCCACGTTGACCTTCTGGTGGATCAGGTTGGGGCTGCCCGCGCTCATCTCCCGAGGATTCTTCATGGTCAAATAGTTTGAACGTGTAGACAGTCCCCTAGCCCGAGAAGATGTAGTCTTGGCCCAACAACACTGTTTAGTAACAAGTGACAAAACACATTGTCAGGCGGTGCAGTCGTACTTAGTGTGTCACGCGGCCAAATATGATAATGGGGAGCGCATGAATAATTAATATGCAGAAGAGGTGTCGCATCCTGAACAGTTGTGACGTCTGCGTATGTTTTTTTTCTGTGTTCCCTGGGCTATAAAGAACATGTTTAACTTGTGTTAAACTTCTATGAAACAGAGAAGATGATCTTCATACGTGTGTCAGAGTATGTCCCTCTGATTTCCTCCTTTGCTGACCACTAGACTTATTATTCGCAGACGCCTCGTACCTGCGACGATTTAATTGGACGCGTCGGCTCAGTCGAGCATCTCCGGACAGGCTGTGGCTCCTGGCCAGGGACTCTCTGGTCATCGTCGTCCCTGGTAATTTCTCTCATTTCCCTGGTCATCACTTCACTGGGTCCCCCGCCACCTCCAGGGGGCCTGGGAGCGTGGTGGTGCTGCTGCGGCTGGAGCAGGAGAGGGGTGGAGGGGAGTGGTGGCAGCCACCAGCCACCAGCTACCACCCACACCCGCTGGTGGGGGGGGGGGAGGTGAGGGAGGGAGGAGGCGCCAGGTGAAGCCTCCCTCTGCCCCTCCTCCCCTCCTCTCTCCTCCACTGAGCTCTGATGCTCACTCAGCGCGTTCAGCCATTTTGCCCGTTTTGACTTTTTAATTGCTGATAATAATTACCGTCATCATCATCATCATTATCTTCATCAGCGCCAGGTTGTTATAGCTGCACTGTGCCTCTCCTCCATCAATCCTTGTGAGCCTTGATCTGGCTCGTTGGTGGAGTCTTGACATTCAACTCAGTGATCTTCTCGACGTTCCACTGCTGGGCCGGGTTGTTGTTTACAACAGAGTGCTGCACTCCGTCAGGTCTCCAGCCCCAGCCAGGGACACTGTGTCCATCAATGGAGGTATATGCATGCATCTGTGTCTGCATGTGCATGTGTGTGTGTGTGTGTGTGTGTGTGTGCGTGTGTGCATGTGTGCGTGTTCGTGTGCGTGTGTGTTCGTGTGCGTGCATGCGTGTGTCCGCGTCAACGTATGTATACTATCTATATGTGCTGTATTTCTGTGTGTTTATGCATATGCATAAAACACCAAGGGCGAAGTGTACCTAGCAAGACGCTGGCCCAGTCACACTCCCCCTACAGAGATGAGGTAGTGGACTCCATAGTCTTAATGCATCATGGCAGAGTGCACACTCTCCCATGTAATTCATTCTAAAATGTGGCCTTTAAATCTGTGGTTTTGTTGTTGTTTTTTGTTGTGCTTTTTTCTCTCTCCCTCTCCCTCTCCTCTTCATTTTTCATTTATTTCTTTATTTCTCGATAGCATGGCTTCCAGCGAGCCATAACATTCAGCATAGCCCACCGGCTAGTCGGCTAGCAGTTAGCTAGCCTCAAGTCGTTCAAAAGCAAAATAAATCAGAGGCTGCGAAATAAAAAAGCCCCCATTTGCTCATTCCGGCAAAAGTAGCAACATTTTCTCCAGCCAACAACCTGGACTTGAACTTCCTTGGCAATAACAAATAGAAAGAAAGTCACCCAAGACACTCGCATTAGAAGTGATTAATCATCACTATTCTCTCTTTGCTTTGAACCAAGGGATCGTCCAGCGATAAATCTTTAAAGATGTACATAAGGATCACTTCCTAATGAAACCGGGCTTTGTTCATTTGTCACCTTTTAGACCCTTTCATTTAAATTACAAAACTTGTGACCTTGTGACTCTGAATATAGATCTTGGGGTATTTTAAAGCTGAAGAGGGATTAATCCATAAATCTTGAGACTAGATTCTGCTGTTCATTAAAAGGATTCCGGGGCTGGGATCTTCAGATTCACTAGCAGATCAGCCCGATCGTTCTTGATCAGACGGATGGCTTTGACAGCTTTAGCAATTCCTTTACCTTCGCAGTATTTTTCTGTTGTTTCAATTTTCAAAGGAAATCATGACATTGACTCACCTATTAGCGGCTTGTACCGTTTATGTTTCTTTTTTGGAATGGGTGACCTATACAGTTTTGTGTGAAACTGAATACTACCTCCAAACTGGCCCGGGCAATTACACGGGCTATGGTGTGGGCTGGCTTAGCAGGACCATGTGTCTTCTCTCCCAGAGGTAGGATTCACACCTAATCACAGGGAAGGGAAGTGTTATGTGAGGGTCCAAAAATTAGCTAATAGAGACCCTGAAATGTTTTCTGTGTTATTATTTTATTATTATATATATATATATATTTTATTTTTATTTACAGATTTATAAACTCTTAACCTCCATGCTGGGAGTGTGCTTTACACTTACCAAGACCACCAGACCCCCCTCCCTCACCCCCACCCCCCTCCTCTGTCCAGGAGAAGGGGGGCGGGGGGGGGGGTGCAGGCCTT
>JAOPUA010000091.1:3549915-3561465 GCA_027122455.1 Trisopterus luscus
TGTGTGTGTGTGTGTGTGTGTGTGTGTGTGTGTGTGTGTGTGTGTGTGTGTGTGTGTGTGTGTGTGTGTGGAGATGACAATTGCTTTATGTTTTAGGAGTGTATTTAAATTGGTTGATTTTTAAGGAGAAAGACCAAAGAGTGTATAAAATACATGCAATTAGCCATGAGGCTACTTCATGTTAAGTGCATTATGCTGAGACTTTGTTTTTTATATAACCTTTCGCTTTTGGTACTGTTTATTTTACACTAAGCCTGGGTTTGACTTTACCTGTTGTTGTTGTCTGTTGTTTTTTAACGGCTCACACAACAATGGAATGATGTTTGTTTGAACTAAAGTAAATATGGTTTAAAGGGTTCGTACATGTCTGTTACTTCCTCATGTGTCAAACAGCTGCCAAGGCTTGCTTACTGATCATTACTTCTGGAGATTTATTCAATGAACGGACAGATTAATACAAGTTTGTGTCAAGTAGCTGTAGAAAATTTTATCAATGATTAACTATTTTTAAGCAATCATCCTATTACAGAGTCCAAACAACTATTAGTATTTGCATATCCTATACATTTCCTATTTGTGTAGATCATCTATCTATATGATGATGATGTACGCTGCTCTTAAATATCAACCAGGGCTTAAAGGAACAAAAGGTTAACACCTATTACCTACCGAGTACTTAGTGCTGTTAGCTGGTAGGTTACATGGTATCTGTCCCTCTTATCTAATCTTTTGTCTGAGGTTGAGCCATGTATAATCAGAAAGGCCTTTTGTTGGAACTATCTATTCATAATGTAGACCTACAGGTGATTCAATTGGGTGTTAATAATCTTCATACATTCACTATGTAGTGGTAACGCTGGCACTGAAGATAAGATTGAAGAGTTAACAGAGGGCAAGATTTTCAAAGTAAACCAACAATGAAGAGGTTCCCTGATTGGTCAGAAATGTCTCAAATCTAAATCAGCGGAAGGCATAGTCAACTCAACAGATATTATCACAGCTCATTTCTCTCACTCATGGGTGATGGGATAATAGGTCATTGCTAACAAATTATACTCAAATGATATCTTAAGTCAACTACCACTACAGCACCTTTAATGGTTTAAAGGTGCAGTAGAAAGGGAAGGCTCTTCTGGATTAGTGTCAGAATTCATGTTCTCTTCCGCTCCCTTCAACTGTCTCTCTCTTTACAACGCACCTTTTAGTAATTTTTTCACAATCTGTCCTAGGGCTTGAGTATGGTTAGGATGTCATAGCACATTCCCAAGTACATTTAAATGTTGATTAGATGATACACATGTAACAGGTGTGTTCCCCCATAGTAGTAATAACGACTCTCTGAAATTCTAGAAAAGGTCCTCACAGCTTCATTCCCATGAACTCAAACTCCTTGATCTTCTGCCGGGTGTTGCCTCTCTGGATCTTGCGGTAGGAAAGGGTGTTGTATCTGGGGGCGGAGTCCTCAAGGTCCAAGGCAGCCTGTTTGGGGCCCGATTTCTTAGCAAGAGGCAGTGTGGAATATCCAGGACTGGGTTCCTGGAGGCGCCCCGTGGAACCCTGGGAGTTGTGGTCCTGCTGCTCAAGCTGGTCCGGCTCCCCTCGGTTCCCTCCCAGGATCTGGAGTTCATCAGAAGACATCTGCTGCGGGAGGTTCTCCTCCCCAGCTGGCTCGGCAGTGGCGGTGGTGGTGGTGGGGGCCCGCCTCTCCTCCGATGCGGAGCTGGGCTCCGGCTCGGCTGCGTGCTCCTCTCTCCGCTGCCGATGGGATGAAAGCTCCTCCTCCTCCTTCTCATCTTCTCCCTCCACCTCCTCCTGCTTCTCCTCCTCATCCACTACGTCCCCTATTGAGTATGTGATTCACATGATGAGGTCATTGTTTGTGATTATTTTACTATTATTTGTGCATAAGCAGAACAAATGAGATTACACAATCAGGACAATAGAAATAAGCCAACATTTCTCTCACCATTTGGAATGGATGTGCAGAGTCCAGGGCATGCCTTGGGTGTGTGTTTGTCCTCAGGAAATCCACCACTGGGATTCTTCAAGTCCCCGGTGGCCAGACTGTGCTGCGGTTCTTGATGTTCCACCAGTGGCCTCTTCATCATGTCCTGTTGTGTCTCCTGGGGATGCTCCATCTGCGTGGCTGAAGCAACAGCATCTGTCTTTCCAGGCCCAGGCCCCCCTGCCCCCCCCTCGCTCTCAACCAGCCTCTGCCCTCTGCGTTTCCTTGGGTCGCAAACATGAGGTCGGGCCTCCTCCTCCTCCACAGGCCGGGGTGCTGGGACCCCGTCGTCGTAGAACACAGAGTCGTCTCCTTCGTCGTCCTCCACCTCCTCCACCTCCTTGCCGGGGTCCTCCAGGCTCCGACCGGCCCCGGGGCCGACCCCTCCGATGATATCCACCACGTGCGACCTCAGTGCCTCCACCTCAGAGGCCCTCAGATCTGCAGCGTCGGACTGGGTGCTGCTGGTCTCAGGCTCCATACTCCCTGCTCCTCCTCTGCTTGTTTTCTACTCAGGTTGGGCTGCGCAGGAAGAACCAAAACAAGAGCCAAAAACAAGCCGATGTCCTCAGTGGTGGTCTCTCTTCACGCAGGCGGGCATGGCTTGGGTGTTGTGGTGGCCCACATAAAGAACAGCTGGTCGGAGGCGTCCACGCAACACCACAACAAGAGACAAAGAGTGACGACAGAACACCATTCCTAGTTCGTTATTCTTTTTTCTTTTTTTTTCTCACTGGTGCAAATATCTTGGTTGTGTTTTGGTGCTGGTGTGCGATGTGGTCAGAGCTGCGGGGGAGAACAGAGCTTTGTTGTGGGTGCTAATAAAGAGCCTTTGTTGAGGTTGGCCCCTACAAATACTGGGACTGTACTGCTGCTCTAAGCTCTCCTGGGTGACCACCTTCTCTGTAGCTGAAGATTAACATTCTCTCATGGGTTTACCCAGCATGCACTTAGCACACGCTAATGAGCCAAGAAGGTCTTCTTTGTGATGGGGGGGATTCATTCAGGAGAATAAAATACAGGCCTTGAATAGAGAAGGGTAATCATACTTAATGTATGTTCATGGACTTGCACTTGCTATTAGAAGGCCTAACGTGTTTCAATCTGTATAGTGTTTCAGACACACACACACACACACACACACACACACACTAGCATGTTGAGAAACAGGTGAGCTTTTCTTGTCTAAAAAGTACAAAAATGTCGGGTTATGTTTGTACTGTTATTGTCGGTCATATCGTTTAAGTCTTTATTAAGAAAAGGAAAATGCAAAGAGACATTTTTGCAAATCGCTTTAAAACATTCGTTCAGCATCTGAGCAATTCAGGAGCACTGCAGACTGAAAAACACAAGGGTGCGTTCACATATAGCGGGTGTGCATCGCCATCTGCTGGTTGAAAACTAGTATCACTATGTTTTCCAAACGGTTTTAATGCATTGATAAAAAAACATGATTCTTAACGAAAAAACGCCAACAAAAAGCACATGACAGTTGACAGTCAACACATAGATATTTTTTCTTGCTTAGGTCTTACAGTACGTTGACCTTGGCTCGTCACCTCTGCCACATCCTGAAGATGTTGAGAAGACACTCATGCGGTTCAGAACTCTCACGTGTCGGCTTCAAGTTATCACACGCGGCCTCCCACGGTGGAAAGTATCTCCTCAGTCTAAACGTTTTCTCAAATGCCCCAAACACTGCACAGTCATTTCACTACAAACGCCTTTTCATCCGACTTACGATAATTTGAAATAGTTTCGTTTCCTTAGCTCAGCAAACACATTAATGCATTACGAAGTCATGATGATAAATACAAATGAGTATTTTTGATATTTTTGATAAGTACATTTATTCCATGTAGCCTACTTTATAGACCAAATGGATTACCTTTATTTTGACCTTTAGGCTACACTCATCCTCGGGGACTTTAATTGATACTTGAGGAAAAGATAGGGCTTGATTCCCATTGGTCACATTCACTACGCTCTTCTCCAGGTGAGGATCAACATACATTAGACGTTCACTAACATAACTCTGAACCCACCATCTGAGCATTAAGTAGAGTATGGTCAAGTTAATGTGTTCATAGTTAATGCTTATAATTTCAAAACAAATGCCTCTCATTTAAGGCATAGTAGACCTAGACTCACTCCACAAATGATAACTGAATGCTTATCGAAAGACTTAAGAACTTAAACCTTCATAATCTTTTCACATTCAAAACACTGACACTGCGCAGTCTTCCTAACCTTCAGACGAACTCCAGATCATACTTATTTTACCAGGAAGAACCTGAAGGAAATGGAGGCCTCTAGTTTCAAATGTGCAAAACACACGCCCACACATAAGTGGAGTGCCTTTCCACTTCCTTCTGCCTCAAGAAAAGGACTTTGTTTCTTTTTTCTGTTGATTCTGTCCACCACTAAAAACTCTGTCTAGGCGACATGGTCTGTCTGGATCCAGTTCATCCACGACCTCTTGGTCGACCGAGCGACTGAACCCGGGGATGAGTTTCAGAAGGTGTCTGCGGACGCTGCCCTTCCTGCCTTTCCTGGGGAGGGTCCCGAACGGGCTGGAGGCCCTGGCGTCGTCCCAGTAGGACGGGGACGACAAGCTGCTCCCGGAGCTGCTGGTGCGGTCCACACGGACACAGAAGGACCCGGAAGACATGAGCTTCCTTCTGGACTGGTCTGGGAACCCCTGAGAGAAGAAGCAGTCGTCGCTGCCACCGGACGCGCTGACGGGGCTTGGGGAGAACACGGCGTCGCCGAACACGCTGGCCTGGTCGCTGTCCTCCGACGCCGCGCTCCAGTACCTGCAGTCCCGCCGCCCACCAGGACCGCCGCTGCCCACGAAGCAGTCGGGGGACACCAGCGAGTCCATGGAAGGAGTTGGGGTGCTGTCTGTGGAATCTGCCATAAAACGAAACCAATCAATAAAATGTGTGTGTATATATATTATGCATTGAAGATATGTGTTTTTTTATTATATTTTATTCTGAACAACGAGCAACTGTCCCTCATGCAAAAATAACAAAACATTTAGTTTAATACTTTACAAAACAATAGAAGGCCTATAATTCAGTGTAAATATTGTATTGTTTCCATTGTTGATGGTATAATGGATGTTGCTCAACACACGTTAACACCATCCACAAACGTCTCACTAGTGACAGGTAACTGCACCTCTCTGAGAAACCGTCAGTTTCACATCAGAAATACTGCAGAGTGAGAGCGGAAGCTGTGCGGTGGACGTCGGGCAGGACCCACGTACCATGCGTGAGACGAGCTTCCTGTAACACAAGCGTCTGTAGTTCCTCCCATTTCTCTCGTAGTGCTTTCTGAAATCAAATAACACGTATTGTTATAATAAATCCCTTATCATGGAATATACTGTACATGAAACAAATGATAAAAGTACATTACACATTTCTGTGTGTGTACGTGCATGTGAGTTTATGTGTGTGTGTGTGTGTGTGTGTGTGTGTGTGTGTGTGTGTGTGTGTGTGTGTGTGTGTGTGTGTTTGTGTGTGTGTGTGTGTGTGTGCAACAAGTGAAGTACTAGGTAGACTTGAAACACACCTTCATTAAGCTCCTCTTCTTCTCCAGCTCAATCCTCTTCATGATGGTACCACACACCGTCTCTATCCTGGGAACCACACATATACGCACACACACACAGATACACACACACACACACAGATACACACACACACACACACACACACACAGTTTAACAGTTAACCCTTGTGCACTTCCTCCTTCAACTGATAATCAATCATCTTCATCACAAGGCAGTTCTGACAGAATCTCAGTGTGTTTGGTGTGTGTGTGTTAGGTGTGTGTGTGTGTGTGTGTGTGTGTATCTGTGGTGTGTATGTGTGTGTGTGTGTGTGTGTGTGTGTGTGTGTTACTCACTTCAGTATGTTGGTGGATTGCCGCACGGCGTCCACTACATGTTGATGAGGTGATCCTTCAATGCACCACCCGTTCACAGTGAGGATAACATCTCCTAACCCAACACACATCAGCCTACTGTGAGCATGACATCTTAACATCTCCTAACCCAAACACACTTCAGCCTACTGTGAGCATAACATCTTAACATCTCGTAACCTCAACACACATCAGCCAACAGGGAGCATAAAACCTTCTAATCCCTTGTGAACATGTGTTTGTGTGATCATGTGTTTGTGTGAACATGTATCTTTATGAACATGTGTGTGTTTGTGTTATCATGTGCTTGTTATCAAACAAAAATACATTGTGTGGCGCTTGTATGTGAAAGCCTTTGTAGTCAAATGAATAAGCAATATTAATAATAAGCAATGTGAGTACTGAGTGAGTGTACTTTCAACCCAGGATGCAATACTATAAGATAGAATGTCATTGTCCATTTGGACAGAAAACACAAAGACATACATAAAAGAGCCTTGATAGATAGATAACAGTTGATCCCCAGGCCAGAGGAGAAACTCAATCTGTGAGAACATTATATATCTATGATATACTCATTATATCAGAATATCAATGGTTTCACAAGAGGAGCATGAGTGTCAGACTTGCTCATAGATCTGCATGTGTTTGTACACACAGTGGGTGTTGCATAGGTGAGGAAGTGTGCACGTGTATGGAAGTAGAAATCTGGAACATGAAATGAGAGGTTTATCACCACAAAGGATGGGAGGTGAAGTTTGGCAATGTGTGCTTGTGTGTTGTGTGTTAGTGTGTGTATGGGTGTGGGTGGGTGTGCGTTTATGTGGGTGCATGTGTGTGTGTGTGTGTGTGTGTGTGTGTGTGCGTGCGTGCATGCGTGCATGCGTGTGTGTGTGTGTGTTGGTGTGTGTGCACCTGTGTGGGTGTGTCTGTATGTGTGCGTTTTCACCTGTGGTCAGCCCAGCGCAGTCTGCAGCACTGTCCTTGTGCACCATGCAAACAAAAGTGCACATCTCTACCATGGGGTGGTTGCTGAGCTGCAGCCCGTAGGTCTAACACAACAGAAACATTCGTCACATATGGACGGCTATAAAGTAACGTAGCAACGTCCTGTCAACGTTTGCAATACAAAAACTAGGCCAGGATTGTTTCTCATCATAATCACAAAATATGTGTCTAACTGCCATGTTGGTTCACAGAATTGTTCTTAAGTATGCTTTTTGAAGGAAGACATATAATCAAAGTTTCAAGAAAATTGCTTAAAAGTATTCAAAAATATATATAAATTCAAATAAATAACAATATTTAAAAAGGATATGTGATTATATGTACCGAGTTATAAGATTTAGTTATGAATTTTGGCTATTAATATATAAGATCAAATCTTGTAACTAACCTGAATTTCAAATCCAAATGATTCGTTGTCTTGCTTCTCCAATATGTACATTGTCCTTTGAAAAACAGAAATAAAGTTAACATTGAAATGCATTTAGCTAGAAGACAATGAATATGTTAGAAAGAAGAGCTTAACGAAACTGCAGCGCAAACAAACATCTACCTGAGTGGGTCGGAGTAATCCACCAACGAGTTAGTTTTTTTCTGCAAAGGCAAACAATGCAGTCACATTTTCACATTAACAAGCAACTTCACATTTGCGAAACACGTTTGCTTCGACAAAGCCTTGAAACATCCATGCCTCTGTCTTGCATTGTTCACTGCTCAAAGGCTTTTTGGTATTTGGTCTACTCAAAGGTATTTAGAAAATGCATGATCAGGATACTCTGTATACTGTTCAGTATGTAAGTTGTGTTTTATGTTGATGGTATGGTTTGAGGTTGCTGGTGCTGGGGTATGTGCTGGTCTCTCACCTGCCTCCATCCCCTGGGAAGTGTGCTGGCCTCGGGCTGCGCCTCGTCAAAGCTCCCCCTCATGGAGCGCCAGCTCCACAGATGTCCCTTCTTCCTCGGGAGGTTGTCCAGCACACAGCCCCCCTGCCGGGGCGGGCCGCCAAGGTTGAGATTGGTGGTGGACTGCATGGTTAGACTGGAGTGGCTTGTTATCACTGGGCACAGAGAGCCATCAGGTCCCTGCTTCCTGACCTGTCTGCTCTTCTATAGATTTACCGCTTGGACGGCTGCAGCTTTAAGAGTACTGAAGCGGAAAGCCAGGTCATGTGACTTCTGTGCGGTTAGCGGTACCTCTGCACAGCACACATGAGTTCTTATTTTCCTTTTTTTTTCTTTTTTTATCTTCTCGCCTCTCTCATCTCTTCTCACCTCCCCCCAACGACTTCTTGTGAAAAACCACCCAGTGAATAGAAAAAGGACTCTCTTCTTGTTCTTCGGTTTGCACCCTATTTTTAATAAAAGCCCCTCTTTCTTCTAGCAGTCTTTGTAAATCGGTGTACGATCGTGCCAGGAAATCACCTTCTGCAGCGCTTGCGTTGCTTCCACAGGACCCCCAGACCACACATTCCACAACAAACACGCACACCCCTCACCAAACACACAGCCCCCACACCCCTCACCAAAAACACACACTCTCCTGGCCTCAGGTTTGGAGCCTCTTTTTGCACCAGCAGGCAGGGCGATTCGTCTTGTCAGGGACCCTCAGGGGCCGGTGAAACTCTCTCTAAACAGACACCACGGGTCACTAGCTCCAAGGTATCAGACAGGTCGGATCAAAGGGAAGAGCTCTCAGCCGGACAGGAAGCCAGGCCATGTGGGCAGGGAGGAGAGAACAACATGGGGGAGGAACTGGCTGAAAGTGTGGTTAAAAGACATTTAAGAAAAGCATAGCGGGCTTCACAATGCAGACGCCTGTGACTTGGTTCAGAAAAGAATAAATAAAAAATAAATGAAAAAGTAAGAAGTTGACAAGACCTTGTTTTTGTTCACATGACTTTACTTACTTATTTGAGGATTGTGAGTAACAATATTCAAGCTTCAACAGTGTAGAAAAACGTTTATTTTAACAATTTTAACCATATTCTACTTCACTTTTGCTACAGCTTCAATTTACACACACACACACACACACACACACACACACACACACACACACACACACACACACACACAGATAGATATGCATCTTCTGCGACTGAGAAGTGAGACTGAAAGTGCAGAAATGTGTTAAAATGTACGTCTCTTTTGTCATCATAGCAACAAAAGATCAAAAGAAAAACTAAATGGGACACACTTTCTTGTAATTAATCAGTTGAATGCAGGCGGTTTCCTACTGGTTGTGGCAGGATTTTTTATCATCAGGTTCAACTGTGGCTGGCATATTTCCTGTGAATGGCGTCACAGAGGGGGAAGTCAAATCCGTTCATGCGGGACGACCAGGTTTCACTGACTCATTGATGTAGTGATAAAGACAGCTTTGGTGACTCAGCTGTGTTTTCTGATTCATAAACTCACACAACTGATAGCAAATTACACAAAAACACATGTTGAACAAAGGCTAACAAACAATGTTATGTATCTCTTATATTATATATATACTGTATGTATATTATAGTTATTTATAATGCTGTACGATTTTAAAGGAGCATTTATGGTCATCTGGCGCAGCAACAATAAACAATGGCCAATAAATGTACGCTTATTGAAAAATAATTTATTGACCAACTGATATAACACACTCTTATATACAATAAATACTGCACAAGAGAACATGTCATAACAAGATCCACATTGATCAGAAGACACAAAACAGCATATATATATAAATATATATATACACACATATATAACATAAATCCCATGATAAGTTGGAGCCTGACACATACTCGTAGTATCTTTGGAATGACTTCACCAGCGTTTTCAAACACGTCATCTCTATACAGTTGTCGCTTAGTTGTCACCCGTCACTTGTGCCTTGGTGAGAACAAATTCGCGAGAAGAGCATGCTATGCTATGCGAAGTTAGGCGTGGGTGTGCACTTCACATATGTAGCATGTCCATGTGCATACATTACAGGCAGCACTAGCTTACAGCTCTTAGCAACATCTGCACAAGCATGCGCTCACTGCTGTAACAGTGTCAAATGACCAGGACTATCCAATGAGTTGAAGGCCTCATTAAAACTTGAGAAATGAACAGGACTGGTTAGTAAAGTGAAAATCCGGTATATACTGCCATGTTAACTGTACAGTTATACTTTTTATTCTTGATTTTCAAGATCTGTTATTATAAAAACTATCTTTGAGCTAGACATTAGAGATACAGACGTTGTGTCTTTGTGATTTCACAAGGTTTGATTTACTGTGGGTTCACATCGGAAAGTCATGATAAGCTGACCACTGACATGAACATAAGAGATCTGAATTTGTAGGCCTACATGACATAAAAATCAGACTATTTGCTTTACAAATACAAACAAAGTAAACATTGACTCAGAGTATGTAAATGACCAACTTGTTTGACAGGTGTGGTGGTTTTGAAAACTGTCAAGTCTCCTCCGCAGTTTAAATGAACTGGAATGCAGTTTAGAAGTTCAGGATCGATATAGGAGACACAATGGAGAAATTCACGTATGAGTTGACAGTTAACATCCACAAAGAAGCTCACAATTCAAGAAAACCATGTTTGAATGCAAACATGTGTAGGCGCGACCTTAAAATAATTTCCAAATTTGAGACTCCATCCGACATGATATAAAAATAATCATAATCATCATATTTCCACCAACAGAATCTCTAACAATTCAAATACATAATAAGTTATTAATTCACTCTAAGGTTATTAACTTGATTCTGGGTGGTATAGATACCAGAATATTTACTGAGAACTGATTTTTATCAGCATGAATAAATAAAAGCTTGCAGCATACAAAGTACAAAAAGACATGAATACATTCAATATTCATCACAAAGCATTCCAATGGTCAGTAATTAAAGTGCTGAACGTTCAAAAACAAAAGGCCTTAAATCTACAATATTCTTTAGAAGCAGGACGTTTTAAGAGCTAAGCTTTAAATAGACTGTTAAAATACATACTCAAGGTATTCCTTCTTAGAGACAAGGCTGTATTCCCGACAAATACATTAAAGTAAACTTTCTTTCAGCAAACAATTTTATCCAAAGAACATGAACCAGGACTGGCTTAAACCATGGCTCCTCCTACACTGCGGTCATGTGACTGAGAAACACAAACATGGGTATCCCTCTTTACATTCCCTTAGAACAATGCGATGCGTTGCTGGCATTTATGGCACAGAAGCAGCTTCCAACGTGCAACTTCAAGCTTCAGGGCACTTGAACGTGGGTGAGGTAGTAGAACATCTAGAACACACCTCGTCTACGATAAGCCTCTCCAGACGGCTCCCTGTAAGGAGCTCGCCCGTACTTACCGGGTCAGCCTCGGTTCAGCGCCGTTACCCTGGGACACGTCCAATGCCCATGAACCCCCTGGGCAACCCCTTTGGCACCGACAAACAAACTCACAGTGCGCCTGTGATGTTCGCTCTTGAACTGCAGGGGGCGCCCAGGCGAGGGAGAGAGAGAGTCAGACGAGGGCAATCCCTCTCGAGTCACTTCTGTCCGTGCGTCAGTGGCGAGCGCGGAGGTCAGTGAGGGAGCAGCGGGTGGGGCGAGGAGGGAGGGT
>JAOPUA010000091.1:3744496-3754947 GCA_027122455.1 Trisopterus luscus
CTCTCTCTCTCTCTCTCTCTCTCTCTCTCTCTCTCTCTCTCTCTCTCTCTCTCTCTCTCTCTCTCTCTCTCTCCCAAAGATACACGCAGACCCCTCCTCTCCTGTCCTCCCTCCCCCTGGTGCTGGTGGTGAAGACATTCCAGAGCTCTGGGCAGTGGGGGAGACAGGGAGTGAGAGGGAGAGAGCGAGGATCCACACTAAATTGCAGACTAGCTAGGTCTGTGGTAGCTTAGCTCAGCATTAAGCAGTTAATTTGTTCTCATTAGTGTGTGTGTGAGGATTTGTGGTGACGGTTTTAGAGCTTCCCATTACACTTCCTGTTCCTGACGACATCTTAGTAAGAGCCGCTCTGTGCCCGTCTCAGCCCCTGACGGGCTTTTAACAATAAAGAGGAACATCTCTGATCAATAACATTCTCCAGACACTCGCGGTCGATCGGTTATATTTAATACCTCACTGACAGAAGATACTCCTCTCGCCAGAGCGCTGCTGCCGCTGCTATTCTGTTTCTGGTTTTAATAAACTGGAGAATGTGGAACTAATGAAGCCGAGTAAGGCGCATTAAAAAACGAAGCTGGCCGTTGTAATTGCCTTCTCTGTCATCCTCGGCCTGATCCGCACACACCTGGCGACGAGGCGAGGGGACTGATGATGAGATGAGATGGTATCTCCGGCTCGTATTAATATGGCCGCACAACGGCGGCCAGGACGGCGAGCCTATTCCAGAGAGGCTGCCCTTATTAGTCCGTACATTTCGGTTCTTTTGTCCGAGCACTTTGTATTTTGACTGTTGCCATGGCGACCGGGCGAGTGTCGGGAGGCAGTCCCCGAGGTTAGAACGGCCCTGTGGGAAAAGCGTCAGAGCTATTTGCCAACCCCTTTAACAAGTCAATTTGACCGTGACGTGTTGTTTTATTGGGTTGTTTGTTTCAGAGCAGACGTTTTCTCGTGAAACAATCATATTCAATCTTTTGGCTCTTTTGTTGGAAGCCTCCGCTCCACACTACACACTCCACACTGCAAGCCTTAAACACATCTCTGTGTCGCTCTCTGTATTTGTGTCTCTCTCTCTCTCTCTTGGACTCGGTATCTGTCGCTCTCTCTGTGTCTCTCTCTCGCTCTGTCTCTTTCTCCCTCTAGCTTTGTATGTCTCTTCCTCTCTGTCTCTCTCTCTCCCCCTCTCTCTTCTCCCCCGCTCTCTCTCACTCACTCACTCACTCACTCACTCACTCACTCACTCACTCACTCACTCTCTCTCTCTGTATCTCTTTCTCCCTCTCTCTCTGTCTCTCTCTCCCCCACTCTCTCTCTCTCTGTTTGCCCCTCTCTATCTCTCACGCTCTCTCTCTCTCTCTCTCTCTCTCTCTCTCTCTCTCTCTCTTTCTCCCTCTCTCTCTGTCTCTCTCTCTCCTCCTCTCTGCCTCTCTCTCCCCCCTCTCTTCCTCTCTCTCGCTCTCTCACTCTCTCTCTCGCTCTGTCTCTGTGTATCTCTCTCCTCCTCTGTCTCTCTCTCTCTCCTCCTCTCTGTCTCTCTCTCTGTCTTCCTCTTTCCCCCTCTCATGCTCTCTCACTCTCTCTCTCTCTCTCTCTCTCTCTCTCTGCCCCTCTCTGTCTCTCTCTCCTCTCTGTGGGCTGTCTGTGTGTTCACCATGACAGCTTTTGTTTAACTGTCACTGTGGTCAGGGAAGAACACATTGGTCGTTGGTCGGGCGGCAGAGCCTCCCTATTGGTGGACTGTCCCGTGGTTATGTGGCTTTGTGTGTTGACTTAAAGAATCTGCATTCATTACAGCCTTTCGCCGTGTCCGTGGTTCATCACATTAAAGAAGACAGCTCATAAAGTTCAGACTCTTTCTCTTACAGGAAGCAAGATCACAGGCCAACTCCCAAACGCACACAGCACACACAAAGAGCATGTTTGAAGCATCACAGTTGATCACATATGCATAATTGGTATTTGGGTTTGTTCTTCCAGGGAGAAGAAAATAAACTGTAGACACTATCCGAGTAAACATCTGATGTCCATAATGGATATCCTGGGCAGAACGGCTTCTCACTTTGAATACCAAGTGTCTTCTTGTCTACAAAAGGCTCAAGGTTATCTTCTCTATTTGTTTCTCTGACGTACATTCAAAACATCCTGCTCTACTGGGAAGGCTGGAGGAGATGGGGGGGATTCTATCGACTGCATGGATTTACTTTCGAATGCTAACACACTCCAGAATCAATGTTTTGTTTTCATTTTGTTGAAGCTGGTCCGTTTCCTAAATATACATAACAAGGCTTTTGAGCTGGATGGCACCAAACCACTGGCCGGCGTGCACTGTACATTCAAATTATGGCTGAACGTATCAACAAGTTGGTTTATATTTGTATATTCTCCCTCAGAACACTAAACCCAAAGCTGTTTTCGTCTGACTAAATATTTACTCAAGCGGGCCGCGTAGTTCTAGTGCCGTTGATTTTCTCCGGCGATCAATCTCTAATGATTATTTGGTTAAACGTCTCAACAATAAAAGGGCTCTTGGCACCGAGTGTCCTTTCTGATGACATGCCCATGTGGGCTTCGTTTGGGTCGTCCTTTTGATGAGGAAATGAAAGCATGCAATCATTTTGACATTATTTTTGGGGCAGCACGGTATAATTAGACGGGGCTGGCTTCCCTGACCACGGCAGGGGCTGAAATTGCAGGCCTCATCCCAACGAGAAGTCGGGGAAAGCGACTGAAATAGTCCTGGCGCACGTCCTCATTGTCCTCTGTGTTGTACGGCATGGGTCAGCTGGCAGGCCAGGCTGCCTAACCAGGACCACTCGGACCGCCATCTTTTATGTGGCGCCTCTTGTTTTCAGAACCGTCGCCCTTAATTACCCCTGTGCACTAACCTCTTCAACATGCATGCATCATGGCTGAAGCCAGCGTCTTCTGCCGCCTGGCCGGGGCAGATCCATAGTCGTTTCCAATGGCTGAGTAATCGATTTAGGTGTGATGAGGTAAATGCGTCAAAAATTGTGGTATATAGGGAATAGTATATCATTTTTAGAATCTTTTTTTTCTGGGATGGATTTATTTGGAGGTTCACAAAATAACACTGTAGTGACAAAGGGAATACATTCACAATGGAGTCCTTCATTTGTGTGTGCTGGAACGTTTATACAATTGTACTGGCGCAGGATGATGGCATCGACTCTCTGACTCCCTGCATATCTTTGGGTGCCATAAAGGAAGCTCTTTCCTACCTCTCACTTGACAATTCTCAGTAGGTTTCTGGCCTCCGTTTTACTGGCCAACTCACAATGGTGGTATTGTGATACAGGAGTGTTTAGGTTAATTGCCCTTGTAACAGTTTTAAGTTCTGTATGAATGGCACTCTCTCTCTCTCTCTCTCTCTCTCTCTCTCTTTCTCTTTCTCTTTCTCTCGCTCGCTCTCGCTCTCTGGCCCTCATTGTCCCTCGCCCCTGTCGTATAACACTCCGGTGCTATGGTGAACCAGCCATGTTGCTGTTTAGTGCAGAACAGCAGAGCGACGCAGCACGACAGATTGAATCCGAGCAAGGGGCAAATCATTGGGGGTTTATCAGGGGTTTATCATTGCTTCTGTTATGAACTTATTGTCTTTCACAGGACGTGGGAGGTACTTGCTTTTATTTACCACTCTTTTTTTCAGTTGATATAAATTTGATATTTAGTTGTGTTAATTGATTCAGAATGAAATAAATGACATCTACTTAAAGGATACAAAACGTGCTCAAAATAATAGACTGGCCTAAATTAATCAGTTTTTTAGGAAGCATGTTTCCATACATGGACCATAACTACTCCTGAAGAGTGCTTTTAAAACATGAGCTCTCTATCAGGTTTTACCGGTCTTTGGTTTCCATGTCTGGATTAAATGAAAGCAGGGATCCATCTGTCATGTCTACCCTGTTTACTTGTCAAAATACTTGTTAAGAATTACGAGTAGCGTCCCGTAGAGAAAGCTCCCTTTTAAATACGTCTCTAATGATTACCGACTGGTGAACCCCTTAGGCAGGAAGTTGTTGTGTGAAGAATGACTAGTCATTATCAGACATGAGAAGTCCTGTAGGTGAACATAGGTTCCTTCATCATGGATCATAGCATTGGACTCCTGTATCAATGCCAACCCTTATGGTCATGAATGCTGATCTCAGGCCAGCCCTTCCCACTGGGGTCATGGTTCTTAAAGGTGGCCAGGCCTTGGCAATGTGACCAGGCGTCACAAGTCCTACAATATGTCTGTGGGAGTGCAGACCAGTGACCGTTTCCTGTCTCTGCCTCTCTCTTTTGTTGGGGATAAAAAAAAAGGCTTTTAAAAGCACAGGATTGGGCTCTGTGTCCCCTGTGGAGAGCCGGGCTGCTGGAAAACAACTCTCTGTTTCAGATTAGTTCCAAGGCCAACAAAGCTAACAGTTCACTTTGGAGCGAGGCAGAACTCTCAAGGCTCTCGCGCCGCCACGTTATGTGTGAGTGGTCGAAAAAAGCTCCAACTGCAGCCCGCTGTCATTGCTAGTCTGCTGAGGTCTCCCCTCATGTACGAGAAACCCACGGTGCAGGAGACAGAACCAAAAGCTAATTGTCGTAGCTGTGGTTCGCCACATCTGCGATGATGACCGAGCGAGGCTTGCTGACGCATGAGCAGTGTTATTAGAGGTGGATCATTCATACATTATCTCTGGTAGGGGAGAACTTTGATGCCACAAAATCAATGACTTTGCTGTCTCCGTGGCAATGTTTCGGCCTTCCTGGAAACATTGGTCTCAGTGATGCAGGACTTTACTTGTGTAGTGTTTTTTTCTTGCAACATACAGTTTTTTGCAGCTTAATGCGTCTGCAGAGCTGTTTTTTTCAGTGATTATAGTCCCTGGTTAAAGTCAGCGTGTGCAGTATTAAGGTCTAGGTATGGGATTGGAATTGCTAACTAGAATTGGAATTGCAAGCAAGAATATAAAATTGGCTACCAAACAGACTAGAGCTTCAACTGTTTTCTGAAAGTATGGGTGCAATTGCAGGGGAAACGAAAAAGAAGAAAAAAATTGTCTTAAATGTCAAATGGGTTTTTATTCTCTTCCTCTTCGACCGGCTCAACAGGTTATTCCACGCTGACACATTTGTTATAGAAAAGAACCAAGAAATCCAAAACCTTATTTCCTTATTTTCCTTGCACACAAGACCTGTTTTTCTATCCGAAGACTCATGGTGAGCAGATTAGCCCACGGGGCAGAGCGCTGCTGTTGGCTCTAATGCTGGTTGTCGTGCTGGTGTGTGCTGACTATACAGAGGAGTAGCTCCAGGGCACTTTCCCCTTTCCCACAAGTTAGGTTATCTCATTTAAAGCGTAGCCTCGCTGCCATGCTGGAAACATTATTGTGAACCTGGCCATGGCAAAGGCAGGATCCACTCTTGCCCTTGGCATATTGCTCTGTATAAAATTGATCAGGTGCACCTCAGTTTGTTTTTTGTATGACGGTTCTGTATGTTGAGGCACTAGGCAATATGATGCATTGTGGGAAATGGAGTATTGGATGTTGCTTGCTAAAGGGGTTTTCCCAGTTTAGATAGTAGGCCTCTTCAGCATGTTATCAACTGGTGTGTTCAATGAGTCACATGTTATCTAACAGCCCAATTTACCCTGCTTCATTTGGCCTCCTGGCATGAAAGAAACCCACTGACCCCTACCTGAGAATCAATATTCCTAACATGGCTTCCCTTCACATTCTCATGAATCTGCTTTCCATAGAGTCGTGCCAGAGAAAAAGGTTTTTCTTTGCTACCTCTCTCTCATGATTCAAAGGTTTTTACAGGTTTAGTTTAAGGTTTATTGATCTTTGGAGAATCTGTGGGCAGTTCACAGTGCTTAATCAGTGGTCAAGAACTATGATCTATCATGAACAAAGATGCTCTGAAGTTTATGCCATCTCACTGGAAATAAAGTTGAATTTCAAATGGGAAGATTTCTCCTGCATAATGTATGTATGAGAGATAGGCTGTAGTAATTAGGATTTAAATTATCCACTCAATCCGCTCCATTGCCCCAGTTATTAATTCATGACATTACAACATCAGTGCTCTAGCTGGGAGACGTCAGAACGATAGCGGCTTCAATATCCTCAACATTGCCCCTGCCTAACCCATGTCCTCCTCGCTCTCCCCAGCAGGGGATGTCCACAGCCACAGTGCCCAGAGGAGAGGCCCATCTGACGGGTTCCCTCAGCCCCAGGAGGGGGCCGCTGCCCTCCCTTACTCGCAGGAGGATGTGTTCAGGCTGAGCCTGGCCAAGGGAGTTTCCATGTCCCTGCCCTCCTCGCCTCTCCTGCCAAGACAGTCCTACATGATGCCCCTGCGTGCCGCCAGCAAGAGATCCCCAGGTACAAGCTCACACACTAATATTTCACATATGATTTCATGCTACATACATTTCTGCGAGGGGGAGGCTAGATAGCATAGCAGTGGTGTTGGACTCTCAGCCTTTACGGTCTGGGTTTGGTACCAGCTCAGGTCGTTACCAGTTGTCTCAGAGTTGTACCAGCTGTCTCAGGTTGGTACCAGTGGTCTTAGAATAAAACATTCCAATGATTAGAAATAAGCATATAGAATTATTATATAATGATTACCTATTATTATCTAACATTATTAAAATTGAATTTCTGAATAGACACATTATGAACATGCTAAATAACCGTTGAATAATAACCTCAGTTTGATAACAATAATAATTTGTCCACATATTTAAATTTTCTGATTTCTGATGATGGAGACCAATCCTAATCTTCTTCAAACGTGATTGAAGTTTGTTTGTACTAATGTTTTATTCTTTTCATCTTAGCTCTGAATATTCATTGTGGTGGGAGCAAAAAACGAAGCATGGTTCCTGCAGGAACCTTGATGCAATTAATCATGAGCCGAAACAAAACTGTGTGTGGATCTTAACTTGAAGTCCATGTATTTCCATCCCAGAAAGGAACTCAAACTCATTGGATTAATGGCTTCAGAATCTTTTGTGGAAGAGGATGCTACTTCTTGTGTAAACCTAACCGTGGCCCAGAGACATCGGAGGATCTGAGGCTGATCTTGGAATTCGACTTTGTGAAACTTCAGCTTCACCTTCCCCACCTCATCATCTCCCAGACCTCACCTCTGCTGGCTTTTCCCTTTATGAAGCCCGCGTGATATAGAAGTACTGAGGCAATCCGGCTACTGTCATCACAGATGGCCCTCTCTGTTTCGCCATCTGACAGAGGAAACCTTTTCTCCCCCGACCAAAGGCCAGCATCATCAGCCAGACAAATGACGTGCACTACGACAATATTGCCTATTACTCTTTGAAGCATGCTTTCCCCTTCTCAGGGAATTGCACTTCTCTGTGGAAGTACTGTGCGAGCAAAGTTTTCAGTCTACCTTCCGGTGATTTGTGTCAGTGTTGAACATCTGACACCGTTTCAGGAGTGACAGTGCTTTCTGGCTAGAAGCTAGTCTAGCGCTTTAGCCCTCAGCCTTCAGTGTGTTGAAATAAACTCCCTTGGAAAACGCTGAAACTCTGGCGCCGCGAGGAGTAGCAGCCGGAACGATTGCGTCGCTCGCCTTCCCAGCAGTTTTGAATTGACATTTCATACTTTCCCCGGCACACAGGAGATGTGCTTGTGCCCGTCCCCCCCGTCTCCGTTTGATCAGCTTCCGTCAGGATGGTGGTCCTGACGATGGCACTGCTTGTTTACGCTAGGTCCACTCTTAACAGCGGTGTGTTTACACTCTGCCCAAGCGTCCTACTCTCTCGGCTCTCTTCGTCCGTCTCTCTCTGCTGTGTAGTGAACCCACTTGTCAGCAGCTGTTGGTGAGTGCTGTCTTCAAAGCCTCAGGATATAGTTTAGTCTCCTAAGTTGTTTCAACCTGTGCCTTTGTTTTCTAAAGACATGGCAACGAGGATTGAACTCCCCAGAGTGAACACTTTGGCTCCGTTCACATCTGGCTCTCATCTGTGGACTATCTACTCTTTGTTTATAGTGGTGGTGGCTTTGATCTGTTCTGTAGCATGAAATGGGTTTGTCTGTATAGGGTGTAGGCCTGCGCTGTGAACATCTGGCAGGCCATTGTCATGTTTGTATACTTGTGTTGTTTCGGCTTTAAGTGTATATTTAAAGAAAGAATTCTTGCTCCATGATTTCGTACGCCGGGTTCGTCTTGATTGAGCTTGATTGTGATGTTTGTAATGGGAAGGACATTTAAATATGTTTAATTTGAATTAAAGATTGCAGACTAGCTTGTGATTGCTTTTTTAAATGTTCCTGTGAGCTGCACTTCTTTTTATAATGAGGGTTTTTGCTTGTGCAGCCTCATTTCACATGAACTCCATGCTGCCCCTCCTACCAAAAAATATCTGCAGCAGCAAAGGTACTCAAACGGTATGCACAAATAACAGAATTGTGCTTTCAATGCATCAGACGGCGCCACATCTATAGCACAGAATGAATGACATGCAAGTATTTACCACACGTCTGTGAGTCACAGTGACGTGACTCAGTGATTCTGCTGAAGACCAATTACAGAGGCAACACACCTTTTCTTTTACAACATCCTCAGGCCTTATTGTTTTTTTCATGGTTGTTCCCAACCCATAGGAGAGACCCTGATGAAATGCACGTTTACAATGACAGCGAGCGGCCCAGAGGAAGGGCGGTGGGCCGGCGAAGGGCACCGTCGGTGAAGGTGAAAAAGGGAAGAAGGAACTCTCATTAAAGGGACGCTCCCCCGAGACTTCTGGGGGGGGGTGAGAGGGGGGGGACATGATGGGGTGTTATAGAGGCCTGTAGTGGGGACAGGACTGGGGGACGACAGGGCACGGGGCAGCCCTCTTCTGCGGCCGTCCTTTACAGGTAAGTGTGAAAAGCCGCAGGGAGAGAGTTCACACCGAGTGTTAATAAACACACACCGCACGAAATGTCTCAGGCTGGCGTCGAAAACAGCCCGGGCCCTAACGCTGTATTCGCTCTGGCTCATCCTTGCTAAATTGGTCGAAGCAACCAGATGTCACACTCAATGTAAAACACGTTTATGTGGATATTGTTTATATTTTTCAGACCAGAATGAGAATTCCACATCCTAGTATCACGTGGCAGCTTGTACCAACCTCTCCAGGTTAAGAAACAATGTGATGTCGGTGAAGAGATTAGATAGAGGTTTTTTTCTAACAGGCTGCTAACACATGACCTAATCCATCTTGTGGTCAAAGAGTCCCAAGTCATACAACCGCAACAACACACACCACCCGACATGAATCTCCCTTATCCAGCAATCCCTGCCGGCTTTCAGAGGAAGCGGTTTCTTAGATTGAGGCCGTATTTTGTGGGTTTTCCGTCACTTCCTGACAGATTGGATAATCTACAGCATTGTGGAAGGGACCAGCCAATTGGGTGTTCTCTCCGTGAAAACATCACAGGGGACAACAGAAGAACACTGGCTTAATTAGGAGCGTGACTGATGCCTGAGCCACAAAGGCCTGGTGCCTTTGGACGCCATAACTTTGATGGGCTAAGCCCGCAGCTTAACCACGACACACAGCAGTCTGACATGTGTTGAACAGGACCCAGGCTTTACTGCCTGACTGTTTACAGGTCTACAAAGACCCAGGGGACGGGCTTTTTTTTTTTTTTTTTTTTTTTTTTAAGGAAAGGCATCTCCAGATAGGATGTTCCATCAAGACCCAGCTCAAGGGTTAGCGGGCTCTCTTTGAAATGGTAACCTCCCTGTGAAGTGTGCCAAAGCAACACAGCGCCTTTAGGTGGATTATAGCATAGCTGTTGGCTCCCAGTGCCTCCTCCAGTAGGAGGGCTGGACGTCTCCAGGGTAACTCCACAGTGACCTCCTCTGGTCATGATGACTCATAACCAGTTACATGGCAGCTGCTTGCCTCAAGGTTGCACTGTACTGAACGACGGTGATACATTTTGAATTTGTATTTATACTTGATTGTCTGTGATTTGCTGAATTTCAAGGGTTCACCCTTCAACCTCTTCAATATATTTGGAGTCACCCTGTCCTGTTCAAGATGGCTCCCATATGACTTTGGATAGACCTCAATAGCACAATGGGTTGCTTATTTTGCACCAAGGGGGACAATTTGACAATTATTTAGACGTGTGACTGTCCTACAGTCACGTGGGTGACAATTAGTGCAACACTTTTATTCATTGTCCACCTTCAAGGGACCATAACACGGCAGTGGTTATCATATTTATTGCCCTGCCTGGCAGCTTATCATTTTAATTGGTATGTTAGCAATGAGCCAAGGGGTGACTGGGTCTCCTGTAGGTCGTTTTTGCATGAAAATCATTTAAACTTTTATTTTTTAATAGAAATGTTGGATTAGTCTGGTTTTCACCATACTAAGCTCAATCTTTTAAGATTGAACATTAGTCTGGGGAAGCTGCGCTTTGTTTCTA
>JAOPUA010000091.1:4009608-4022253 GCA_027122455.1 Trisopterus luscus
CGTGGGTTGCTGTTTGGTGGCCGTTCGGTTAGCACTTTTAAAGGCTTTTCCTTAACCTTGTTTTATTGTTATAAATTATATTTGCATACCCCCCCCCCCCCCCCCCCCGATACTGATTCCTGACACTTCGTATCCTAGCAACAGCTGAAGCCAGCATGAGTTAGTGGACGGTGACAAACATGGCGCATCACCTTGACAGAATAAACCCAGAGCCCCGGGTCTAACGCTATGGGGAGGCATCATCAGAGGGATTGCAGACGGTAATCACAATAAAACATGGAGCAATAACGTTACTGATTGTTAAATGCCTCTAGAGATGCAAATCTTGGCATATCACGTTAGTCTGTTTAAAAACTATGGCTTCCTGTTTTGCAGATTTTTATTATTAGCAGGGATAACATACACAAAGGCACCGTGATTTTTGTGCAAAACACCTCCAAAACACAAGTTTTGAACCATGAAAAGCCTCCAAAGCTCCTGGCCTCGACAGTACCTTTCATTACAAGTACCTTGATTGTATGAAAGGCCATTTCATTATTTGGTAATGCTTCTCTGCTGGAATCAGTAAACCAATTCTATTTTTTTGTAATGATTTATTGTACGTTTATTCAAGTTCAGAATCGCAGTAAAGAAATAAAAATTAAAATGAGGCACTGGGGACACATAAAAGGCTACAGGATTCAGATTCTTCCCAGTGTTGCTCAGAAAACCATGTCTGATCCCAGACCAGACCACCTCCTGCACAACCAACTTTACCTGACTTCAGTATCGCAAAAATAAATAAACAAATGAAAAAGGTGTGTGTTTGCGTGTGCATGTGCGTGTGCGCTATGTGCCCTGAATCTGTAACAGATAGCCGCTGGCACTTTTTTGTGTGAAGTCTACTTTGCAGCAGTGCACTCTGGACAGGTGCCAACACCTCTGAAGACAGGGCAAGAATGTGAGAGGTAAGCAAGAGGGGGAGACCAAGAGGTGGACAAAAATCCACCGAAGCGAGCGAACCGAGCGAGCCCAAGAGAATGGCGGCGAGGATTTAAACTATAGGAGCGATTGAACTGCGGGCAGAGGATATTAAACAAACAGGAGGGACAAAGAGAGACGCGGGATGATGTGGCAGATGAAGGTACAGCACGACTTTGGCCCGTGTTTACTCAGGTCTCTAGTCGCTAGCGTCTTCTAATTGGTCAACAGGCTCTCTGATGGCAGCAGGTGCCCTCGCTCGTCCCCTCGTCTGTCTGCAGCTTCAAACTGACTCATCATGCAGCTCATTACTCTGTTACCGTGGATATCAACGCCAGCCGTCCTCGCGGTTAATATTTTGTTTCCCTGCAAGCGTATGCAGGATGTGGGGGGTGGGGGGGGAAACAACAGACCAGGTGCACTTCGTCCACACAGTAAAGTGCCATATTTTGCGATTTGGAATATTAGCCCCCCAAGCGCAATGCAGGTAAACAAACAAACAACCCTTTGGTAATCGCATTCGCAAAGCAGCAGCAAAAGGCGAGCATATGTTAATGGCCTTGCACACTTGCCTGACAAACCATCAGATAGGGCCACACGGGACAGGGGGCCGTACTCGTTGGTGGTTGTTGCAGGATGAATGCTTCTTGTTGGTGTGTACGTTGAATCGGTGTCGGCCAACTTCCTGCCGACATCCTATAGTCGGGTGGTGGTGTTTGTTGGTCCAGGACCTTCAATCGTTAGGCTCAACGTTCAAACTAACCATAAGTAGATAGCGGCTAGAAGTAAGGAGGCGATCTCTGGATCTAGTGGCAGCCTGAGGGGGGGCCCCCCCGGCTTCCAGGGCCGTGCGTCACTTCAGGCCCTGGATACAGCTGCACGGAGCCGGCAGGCATGACGTGACTAAGCCCTCCGCAAACAGACCGATGCAAACCTGGAGCCCTATGGGGATGAACTGCCCAGGTCTGTCTCACAAAAGTCAAGAGACTCATCAGTCAAGAGAGAGTGAGTCACACCGAACGCGTTTTGCGCGCAGGCAAGTGGTGGCTAAATATACTGTATCAATCACCGTCACACGAATGGTTACAACACCAAAATAAATAAATGATGACGTAGACCGTTTGGCTCTATTGATCTTCACTGACGACACCCAAATTAACTGTCAGATAGCTTCATTCCACAATAAGCGTCAAAGAGTGAAAAATTGTTACGTTTAGAATTCCGAATTATACTTATCTAACCTATGTATATCTAAATCAGGCTGGACTCACTGAGATGAACCATCTCTTATTTAAAAAACCAACATCAGATACCCCTCTGTACAGCAGCATCGACCGCAGCACAAACTCAAACAGACATTGTCCATCGGCACCGCATACATAGATGTATGAAGGTGTTTGCTGCCTCATCAGTGCCATCAGAGCACTATATTTCAATGCTAATGTATTATTTGCAGTTCATCACGATACATTCCCATAGTCCATCACGCTGCAACAGCACCTGAGCCGCCCAGACAGAACTGCTTCCTGTTACAGCTGGCTTCGGTTGTTGTTGATGTGACAGGACTGAGGACATCAGTGGGAAAAAGAGAGGAGGCGAAGAGGAGTGAATCAGTATGAATTATACAGTACATGGCAGGGAATGATTCAGGGCATAGGGGAGATGCCTAGCACCTGCTCAGTGCTTGTACTGCCGGGGCCCGATGTATCCTTATTGAAATGGTAAGCAGGTGAGGATGTGGGAAGGGTTGGGTTATAGACAGCAAAATATATAAATGAATAGCTCAGGGCATAATTCTAACTGTGATGAACTGCTAAGACCCCCCACAGAGAATCACACAGTGGCTCAACTTGATTTCATTATGCACCTCATGAAAAAGTACTGATCGCGGTTTTTAAGTACTACATACATAGGTTGTATGTATGTAAGTATGTTCAATTGAAAAATGAGTGAAACGCTCATTGCACACACTTTTTAAGAACTATTCTTGCCATTAAGCCTGTAAAAGGGTCTCACCATTACATGGAGGTGGGTGGACAAGAGACAACTTCCATTGTAACGTGAGCTATTCACATTAACATTACATGACATGATGTTTGTGACAGGCATGTGTGTTTTAGCTGCCACGGGTAAAGTCTGTACTTGCTGACATTAATCTTGAGCACTGACTGCCATCTAGTGGTAAAAAGCCTGATGTGACACAAATGATGGGAAGGAAGGAGACAAATGTGCCACTGACAACAGGCCAGTGGGCAGTTTTGATCTTCATCATTGCTCAATAATCACAGCAAGGGCTTCTTTTTTTTTTTAATCGCAAGTTGCGTAGTATATGTGTTAAATTATAAATTAACATAAATTACAGTGTAAAAATAAGAGGTTTACGTTTGAAATTAAAGGAATTTCAATACATATTCCCCACATGCAAAATGTAACATTCGAAATGTAATGATGCAGGCATCATAAAAAATATGGATTACATTAAGTCAATGAAGTCATTCATGATGTTTTGAATGGAAGTAATGGGAAACATACATTTTGGCCAAAGGATATGGCGTGATCCAAGCGATTATAGATTATTTAAGAGCAATGCAGTTCTCCATTTCCTGCGCCTCTTCCGACCCGTTGTAACTACAAAGTAGTTAACCAGATGCTTTCCTCATTCTTACAATTAATAAATAATAAAAAAAAAGGTCTGTGTATCTTCCTCCAGGATGTTCCCGGGAACCACTGTGGACACGGGGATCAAACCCAGCTATTTGCGGCAGGAAGCCCCACACTAGCCACCACCACACGGCCCTGCATTACCTGTCATGGGGTCAAACAGCTGGTTGGCCTCCAGATCTGTGAAGACGGAGAAGCAGCAGGGACAGCGGAAGGAGGCGCGATTGGTGGAGTCTCGTTCGTCCGTCTCGATGCGGCGCCGGATGTGGTCCAGCTTGTACTTGACCACGTTGACCAGCAGTCTGGAAGAACATAGATAAGAGATAACGGTTAATGTTATTCAGATAACAGTGAATCACTTGTGGGGAGTTAGAACCGCAAGTATTTGAGGAGGATTAACCTGAGGATGCACTGACAACCTCTGAGTCATGATAAATATAAATACTCTAGATCGGTGTTTTGCATGTGGTAAGTGGGATTCTATTCTTGCAAAAGACAGGCATAATAGAAAAAATATATATTTAAATATTATAATATTTTCCATAAATATAGTATTATGGCTTGTTATTTAAGAAAAATGTGTCGCTTTGTGCTTTGGCCTTATTGCAGTAATAACTATATAAAAGGGACACTGGTACCATTTAATCAGCTACTGCATGTAATTTAACCATGTTTAATCGTTTGCCTATGAGGTGGTCTGGCAAAAGTTATTGATGTAGTGGTACACCTATAGTCAATGGTTGGGAACCAATAGTTCAGAAAGTAGAAGTAAGGAGATAGAATCGTATGGATAACGATAGCAAAAGCTGGTACATCACAACAACAGTTCCGTTATGAGAACGCATGCCTCTTTCAGTGTATGTCTGTGTATTTAGTAAACAACCAAACAAAAAAGAAAACCTGTAGTTGATGAAATAGTAGTTGTGGCGCGTCGTCTTGCCGTCTGGGGCGGTCTCGACCCTCATCCTGCACTTGACGAACTTGTCGCCCTTCAACGTGTTGAGCACCGAGCGCAGCTGCTTGCGGTCGAACTTCAGCAGCTCCAGCATGTCCTCTTCCCGCACACAGGGGTTGCGGATCAGGACGTCCAAGGCGAGGGCGTGATCCATGCCGTAGAAGCCCCGCACCACCTGCTTGGCCAGGCGCTTCAGAGCCGCGGGGACTTCGGTCAATAACTCTGGTTCAGTCATCTTCTTCTATGTGCAGCCAGAACTATCTGCTGAGGTGGTACCGGGGGTGTCTGGACCCGTCCTGGTCAGTATATATGGGATAAACTGTGTCCCACTGTGAGAGGATCAAGTAAGGTCTGACAGGGATGAGAGTGATGTTTATCTGCACGAGGAATCCATGTGGGTAAACCCTTCAAAGATTAAATAGTGAGCAGAAATCCTGATCATGCATCATGTAGACCACACCCCTGAAACACAGAATAGAGACCACGATATTGTCACAAGCATTAAACACGTAACAAAGGTTATGTAGTCGCAGGGACGATTTGGAACATAACAATAACTATGCTAATAACGAAATGCATCGTGCTAACTTGCTAAATTACGTCATTGAGCGATAAAAGTGTTCTGGCAGACCCGCCGAGTAGGTCACGTGATCAGGGAGTACAGCCGGTGAGTTTATAAAAGTGGAACATGTTCCGTTATGATGATAAATGAGTAATAAACAACACATACCGTGGACATAGGTACTCGTGTGGCTAACATCTTGGTGCTACTGGCTAGTGCGGCTGGAAGTAAACCAGGAAACACCTGGCGTAAACAAAAGAGGTTGTCGTTTGCGATTGGCTACCGTGTCACTTTTAACGTCCAATGACCAACCAGAGAACAGTTCTATTGGATCTGGCTTAACAGAAGTAGTTGTTTAGAACCAATATAATAAGGACTTTATTTTGAAGGCGGGATTACCGGTGGCTCTTCCGGGGAGCTGGTGGTCATTTTATACTATACTTCATACTTTTCACTTTATACATCCATGGTTGTCAAACATGGCCTCTCTTGATAGAGTTAAAGTATTAGTGTTGGGAGATTCGGGTAAGTAGAATACTGCGTTTAATATATTTAAGCAGTCGAAAGATTTTGGCGATGATTGCGATGGCAAATATGCTTTAGCTTGACTGTATGTGTTTGAGATGTCGAGCTACTTAATGGGTGCAATGTCCAATTTCTAGCAAGCAGTAGCATCAATATAATTTCTATTTGCGTCTTTATCTATGTCGTTGTTCGGCAGTTAACAACGAAAACCTGTGTCTATTGCAGGTTGTGGGAAATCTTCACTGGTTCATCTTCTATGTCAGAACCAGGTTTTAGGAAATCCGTCCTGGACTGTAGGATGCTCCCTGGACGTTCGGGTAAGACGTGTGGCTCAGTGATACCCATATACTGTAGGCTACAAGCCTGACTTCACCAGACGAATTCGCAAACTCGTATTGTCCGGAAACTCTCAGATTTCCAAGTGGCGTTATTAACGGGCGCGGATCAAAATGCCTCTAGAAGCAATTGGATAGACCTATAACCCAACAGAGCCACCGAATGTGTGACATGGAGTGCGTGACACTGCCGTCTTCGTTGTTTATGAAAATGTAGAATACCTATATATGCATTACAATTGCCTTCTCAATGAGTACAAACAGTTCCTCATACTTAGTGGAGACCTTGTCTATTCATTTGCAGATTCATGATTACAAAGAGGGGACCCCAGAAGAGAAGACCTACTACATTGAGCTGTGGGATGTGGGAGGCTCGGTGGGCTGTGTTAGCAGTATCAAGAGCACCCGAGCAGTCTTCTACAATTCAGTTAATGGTAAAGGGAATGTCTGTTATTAATGTGTAATTCATGAAAATTCATGCTAGCTGCATTCATACTACTAAAGAAAATTATAAAAAAATGTGTATAGTATCAGTGTCATGATTTATTCCTAGCACAATATGAAAACTTTTGTGTGTTTGCCCTCAGGTATTATTTTAGTACATGACTTGACAAACAAGAAATCCTCCCAGAACCTCTATCGATGGTCACTGGAGGCCCTTAACAAAGACTCGTCACCCACAGGCGTCATCGTCTCTAACGGGTAACACAAATTAAACCACAGATCAAGTACTAGTGCATAGCTAGGCTTAGGTTCAACGCAACTGTGATGCCTTTGCACTCCCACCACCATCAGCAGTGATTATGACCGAGAGCAGTTTGCTGAGAACCCAGTGCCTCTGCTGCTGATCGGCACCAAATTTGACCAGATCCCAGAGAACAAGCGCAGTGACGTCCTGAACCGGACCGCCTTCCTGTCTGAGGACTTCAACGCAGAGGAGATCAACCTGGTAGGTCGCCTGCATGTCCTGAAACAAGAGGGGTACGACAGGTGCCTGTTAATTGTTTTCTTTTCATCTCTTTTCTGTTGCTGCGTGTGAGGTCACCCATACGTCATTGTTTTGAGTATTGAGTAATGTTTTTTACTTGAAGTTTGATAATTGATGGATACACAGCTAAACACTAAACTTAGAGATAAAAACTATATTGATACCGAAGCACAATCTCCAAGGTGAGGATGAGGGTCCTTAAGTGGAACCGGAACAGAGGTGTTCTTGATTTTACAACAATGATTGTGGTGTAGAAAGGGAGCATTAACAGATGGTTACTCAGCTCCAAAAGGTCACTTGAATTGGAACATATCCAGTACAAATGGAAAAAGTAACTAATTAAATGTTTATAAAATCCTAAGGTTTCTGTGGGGACACTGGACTTACTAGTTCCATTGTAGTTTGTAGTTCACCCTAAAGTGAGATCTTCTTGTCTGTCAGGACTGCACCAACCCCCGGTACCTCGCTGCTGGCACGTCCAACGCTGTCAAGCTAAGCCGGTTCTTTGACAAGGTGAGAATTCCTCTCGGATTCAGAATCGAGCCTTAAAATAAAGTCATTGGTAAATAAATAAAAAGTCATTGGTAAAAAAATCTTTGATCAAACCCTTTACCAGGTGGTTGAGAAGAGATACTTTACAAGAGACCAGAGTCAGGTATGTTTGGTTTATTCCCTCAACTTCCTTCAGCACAACATATCCAATAAAATGATACATTATGGACTAATCTTTTATACATATTAAGATTCTTGAAAGTCTGTTTTTTTTTGGCAGATGACGGGTTTTACAGACCGGAAACGTTTCAACTTTAAAAGCTTGCACTATGACTGACACGGTGCATTTCCAGCCTCCCTGCAGACTGTGCAGGTGGTTTTCGTCTTGCGGTGAAAGTTGAAAGGTTTAGGTTGTAGTCCACCACAACACATGAATGTGCAACCAAAAACTGGTTTCAAAACTCCATTGCTTGTAAATATAAAACTGCAACTATCACAATCGTGTACAGAGGCAATCATTATTTCCAGTGGTTCATAGTGGGTTAAATGATAACAAGTCATCAAATTATGTTTTCAATAAAGATTGTCTTATTTGATTGTTTTCAATCAACATCACAAATATATAATGGCTGAATTTGTATTGTTTTTATTTGACCTCATAAACTATAATATACCTAATATGCACCTTCTGAAAGAGTTTCCCCGCAGAGATCACCAAGACAAGGCCTCAGAGACCCCATGAAGTAGCCAGGTCATAGTAGTCACAGTAGCTTGTTACCCATGTAGACCAATATGTAGTGGTCGTTTTAAACTGTTCTGCCTTTTTTAAGGGTAACCTAGTGCCTTTTATGCATGTTCGAATCCCTAATACAGGATATAAAGGAGCAGTTACTTGGGAAAATGTGGCTATTTGGGGTAATCAAATCCACAGTAAAGTGGTAAAATTAAAAGTAAGTCAATGTACACATACACACTCAGGAAGTTAAGGTGGGTACCTCGTCCCTTTTTTTCCATCACCTCCTCAATCCACTGCATAAAGGATGAGATCTTCATGAAGGCATGTGGATACTTAGGGGTGTCACATTTAACCTTGAAATTAAGAGGTTGTTTTTTTTGCATGAAACAGATTAATGTTCCATGTGGAGCATGTGAGGTCAATGAAATGTGTCAAAGAGACTTAAGACTATCATAATGACACATCTGACGGTCTGTTGACGCCCTTATTTAACTTCAAAGCCCCGACACCATGGGAGTTTTTTTTAAAGAATGTGTGCTGGAACTAGCCATGGTGCCGATAGCTATTACGATTGACAAACGGCAGTTTAACATGGCCGTAGCCCACGGATAAACAAACAAGGCTGAAACGACAGCCTTTTATCAAAAAAAACATTTAAGCAAATCATTGGTGTTATTCTGAAGTTCATATCATGAAGAATGCCCCATACCTGTACCTGTATTCCCCCTTGAACTCGGCGTCCGCCGTCCACAGAAGCGCTCCGCTGATTACGGGCAAGCCGATTGGCTCCTTGATGGCCAATACGGAAACGATAACAATTAACGTATTTGCTACACAAACAGGTAGCACTGAGGTCACAGCAAGGGGACTCATTTACTTAGTTTGTTTTCTGAAAAAGGTTTTGTACGGTTATTCATTTTGAAATATTATAATGTCAACACGTTTGAAACAAGAAGCTCAAGAACTGAGCTGTGCAAACTAATGTCGCATTTCTACAACTGCAGTTCATATCGTTGAACACACGATGGCGCCATCGCTGAATCAATGTGTTTTCGTCCACGGCTTCGAACGTAATAGATATTACTGCTGTGGTGCAGCACAATGCTTGACCTTTGAAGCAGCCCATAGGTGCAAACTGTAAATTAGGACTGTGCTTAGTTGTATTCAATCTGCCAGTTTCAAGTGTGGAATCTAGAGATTCTGAGAATAAGGTGGGCAACCTACACTTAGTTTGGATTTGGATTCTGCATTGAATTGGTAATTATATTACAATCTTCTTTTAGAAACATAGGTCGTGTTATCAAGTCACCATAACCAAACTGATAACATTAGAAGTTATGGCCACAACAATACAACCGCCTATATTGACTCTTTGTACCACTGCTTTGTTGTAATCCAGTACCTTATCACACTTATTATGCAATATTAATATTATACTGACTACCGCATTTCATTCATGCACTGTGGTACTTCTGGTTGAATGCCAAACTGCCTCTTCTACATGTGCAATGACAATACAGTGACATCTATTCTAATATAGAACATGGGTTATAGGCTAAAACTATTGAAATTAGTGTGTGGTAGTGGTGTTAATGTGGTGTAAATTGTGCACTGTCCTCGACTTGCATTAAGTACTAGTGAAGTCAATATCGTGTCGAGAATCATGATTATCATAATGACACATTTTAAGGGTTAAATTCAAGGGTTCAAGTTATGACGCCCTTCTTAAACAAGGCCGCACAGACCCCTTGAAGTAGCCAGGTCATAATATGACCTGGCTACTACTACTTATGTGTTAGGGAAAGGCATGTCGTCGTCCCAGAAGGAATACAATTGAGACTAGCAATAGATTCCAGCAAAAAAAAAACAAGACAGCGATTTGTCAACTTGTTGCTTATTTTCCCTGCTATGCATTTCATTTCCATATCAAAAACGATTTGTTCATGCGTAATATTAATATACCGTAGACATACGATGCGGAGGTAATGTCGGTACAATGAATGTGTTTTGGAACCACTTGCTTCCAAAAGTGCAAATAAAAAACCAAATTATTTCAAACCATTGACAAAATTTGTGCAAAGCATGTGTCCTGTGATAATTTAATAATTTCCTACCAACCCATAACTTTTTGAAATTCGATTTTATCTAATGTTTTTATCGAAGATCCTTGAGTGTAAAGCTTACATCCGTTACCTATATCATTTCTGTAAATCACTTTATTCTGCCTAATTTGCTCGAATGTGCCTGCCACAAATGTTGATATCAATGTAGCATGTTGCTCTTCTTTGGCATTTTGCGAAGTACTTGTATAACAAATCACTGTTAACAAACGCCATACTGGCCAACACACAATGATTCCAAAACAAGAAAGTGCTGTACAGCCCTTCTTTGCATTTCTAGCAGGCGCATTCCCACAAAATGCACTTCTGCTGAATACGTACATTCTGTAAACATTTTTTTACATTAAGGGTACAATAATTTACCAATTAGGGGGCTTACCCTAACCTTATTAAAATATGTGTGAATGAACACCGTAGTAAATGATTAGATAACTGGAAATCAATTTTCTGTCAATTTTGAGTTAATGCTTATGGCTTAACGGCATTAAATAATGTCATTAATTATTTAATATGACAGTTTTGATCGGCAGCTGTGACCAGCAGTTACTGAGTCTACCCCCTCTTTGTTCAGTTCACTCACAGCCATATGGAAAAACAAACAGTGGTGCTAGAGGACACAACATGTGAAGGCAAATATTAAAATCTGGAAAAAGTTGAGTGAAACTTTCTTTGTACACTCAGGTAGACGGTTATGATTGGTTGATCACCCAGACCAGTATTGTCCTTCACCGTATATCTTGTTTCTGTTTATATATCTGTTTATCTAAAACTGTCTACTTCAAAGACGACAATAGATGTTCAACTCCAGAGAACTACAACACCTTCTTCTTCTTTGCCACTCGCACGCCACACTTGCGGGCGCAGAACAAGCAACATTTGACCACCAGGAAGGCGATAGTCATGACAATAGCAACCAGTAAGCCCATAGTGTCCAGGCTATGATACTGAATCCAGTTAAGGTTGTGGGCCGCGGGCCGAAGGTGATCAGCCCCCTTGTGTCTTATGACGAACTCGGTCCAGAACACGGCCAGATCCAGGGGCTTGATGGCATGGTCCTGACGCACTGACATGAGATTCACCATCTTCTCTTTGTAACTAAAGGAGGGGGGTTGGGGGAGAGGGGGGACGGTTGAAATGCAGTTGAATCCTTCAAATAGTGAAACCAAAATAAATGAATCTGATTTTGCTAAAAGGGAAATAGTTCCACAACTAAAAGGGGCGGAGTCAGGCCTTGTTCATGTTTCGTTCTGGAGATATTCCTAACAAATATTATTTGTTAGGAATTAATTCTAAATCATAAATCACAAATATTATTCGGAACGGAGTGCATGAAGCTTTCAGAAGGGTATTTCTACAGTGGGCTTTACAGACACTTTTTCTGAGTGCATCGGTGATGGTACTTTGATCTACTGATCTACTTTGGTCCCCTTTCAATTGGCTTCTTATTGAACAAATCTATACAGTCAAGAAGGAAGGTGCTTCCGTATTCGCTTGTAGTGCAAAAAATATATTTTGTTATCTCCCTGATAAAAATGTTTTATTATCTCCCTGATGATGAGACGATGAGACTAAATACTTGTTGTATAAGTTGTACTTATTTTTATTCTACATCTGCTGGAACAAAGTGTAGGGAAAGGTTGTCACCATATTACTTGTGCATTTAAAAAGTGCTTTTGAAGTAGCACTCGCAATGTTGATCTCATCAAAAAATATTTATTGTGAGAAAAAACAGCATGTTGTAATTTAAGAAGAACTCCACCAATGCCCAGACGCCGTCCCTTCTATGCACTTCAAAGATTGTGTGCCAGTGTAATGTGCCAACTAGCCTTGGCTAGCTGGCGGTAGTACGTTGTAAATCCTCACACCCCTAGCCTTAAGAACCCTTCTAGCTGCTGAGTTTTAAGCCTGGGCTTTTAGCTCAGTGGTTGGAGCGTGCGACTCCCATGCTGGTAGTGTTGTAGTTTGAGAGGTGGCAGACCCGCGAGCGGTTGAACCGGCCTCTGCTACACCATGTTTAGCTTATTCAATCATTTTAATTTTTTGTTTTATCTAAACTTTTATGATACATATTTGTAGACATGTATCAAGAAGAGTGATAAGTGAAAAGTTAACTATTTATAATTGCCAGCAAGGAAATGGGCTGAGTAGGGCAGCGGGATTATGTTTGTTCTGTTTTCGTTTTTCTTATGTTTTAAAATTGAAAATACGAATACAAAATACTGTTGCACTACAATCTGATTTGTGAGGAAAGGGTTGACCCATCATTCCCTTATAAACCCTTTTTTGGAGATAATCTATTAATGATATCACC
>JAOPUA010000091.1:4050014-4063374 GCA_027122455.1 Trisopterus luscus
TGTGTGTGTGTGTGTGTGTGTGTGTGTGTGTGTGTGTGTGTGTGTGTGTGTGTGTGTGTGTGTGTGTGTGTGTAAGATTGAATGTGGCCATAACATGGCACATGATTTGAGAATGAATAAGATGAGTTTGCCTTTTCTAACAAAAAAAGGTTGTTGCAAGAGTTTTTGCACGATTTCAGAGCAAATAAAAAACTGCACCAGACCAAACAGACAAACAGCACACAGCCGAGCAGCATTTACATAGTGCATAGTGACCAATATCACATGAAACGCGACCAAAAGCATTAACAGCTGTGTTCTACCTTACAGTCCATTACTTGGGGGGGTGGGGGGCAGAAGCCACACATTTTGTTCAAGAGGTGGAGGAAAATCAAACAATTTTAAATGAGTACTTTTGTTTTGTTCTACGCAACAAGAAATGGCTGCAATAATTATCAAGTGGAAATAGGCTCCATTATTCTCATACAGCTTGGGGCGAATAAAGGAAATCCTACGTAGAAACCCGACAATTACCTCACAGAACAATGTGAGCTTGTCATCCGGCAGGAGTCCGTTGGCTTCGTCGAGCAGGAAGTCCCTCCTAATGAACTTCTTGAAGCCCCAGTCCTTGCCCTGGACAAAGCGGTAGGCTCTTTGGCTTTCTGTCTCGCCGACAAAGGAAAAAAACACAAACACCAATCACACACACACATGGCGAGGGAAAGTGCAAGGATCCTTGAGTCAAACGCAGAAAAACAAAACCAAAAGGGGGGAACAATGGGCCCGTGCTGCTCACCCATCGCCTTCGTCTCCTCCCGCTTGGCGTTGAGCAGGGAGAACTTGAACTTGGCTCTGACTTCGCTTTTCGGGCAGCTCACGAGTAGTAAATACAACGACAGGTAATCCTTGCTTTCGTCGTCCAGTCCCTTGGGATTGACTCGCAAACACCTGGCCAGGCGAACAGATAAAAGCATTTATTAGGTTACAGACCAAACAAACAACAACAACAACAACAAAAAAAATGCTTCAAATCAGAGGTAGGATAAGCCTGCTTGGGGTGAGAGTCTGTGCTGCAGCTGCGCCTTGAGGGACTTAAGTCTGAAACATTATTGATGTGATAACCGAATGGATTCCACAGAGCTGCTTTAGCCTGGATACCAACCATTTCATCTTGTCGTTAGGGCCGGAGGAGAACGTCGAGCTCTTCAACACCTCGCCCATCTCTTCTCGGCAAAAGCTGAAGTTGTTGATGGTCCACATGTAGGAAAACTTCACTACTTTTACCTGCGGAGGACAGAAGAGGAATCACTGAGAACCAAGAAACTGAGCAGAGGGCTAACAATGAGCTAACTGAGCAGAAGGCTAACCATGAGAGCTAACTGAGCAGAGGGCTAAACATGAGAGCTAACTGAGCAGAAGGCTAACCATGAGAGCTCACTGAGCAGAGGGCTAAACACGAGAGCTCACTGAGCAGAGGGCTAAACACGAGAGCTCACTGAGCAGAGGGCTAAACCTGAGCTTGCCGAGCAGAGCCAACACAAAGTATAATGCCACAGAGGGCTAAGCATGACAGCTAACTGAGCAGAAGGCTAACCATGAGAGCTAACTGAGCAGAGGGCTAAATGATAGAGCTAACTGAGCCGAGGGCTAAACATGAGCTACCTGAGCAGAGGACCAAACCGAGCAGAGAGCTTAACCCAGACCTCTAACTGAGCAGGGAGCTGAACCTGGACCAAATGAAGTCCTCACCCATTGTGATAAACCATTTTGAGAAAAGCAATCACCAAGCTAGGCACTAAACTGTAAACACAGTACAAGCTTTGTCCACATCTGTTTGTCTTTTGTAGAGCAGAGAGCTAACTGCCGTGCGTTTAATGGAAATAATATGCAGTTTTGGCCAGGCAACCAACTCTAAAAAGTGATTAAACACAAGTCTAGACCACAAGGCTGATGATCCAGTAACCCTGCATTCTTCATTCAGACGAACCTCAGGCTCTACTGTTACAACCTGTGCTGATAACCTGCTCTGCCAACTGTAATATTATTGATACTGGGGACTTTGGGGAGACGCTCAGACAACTAAGGTGTGGTCACAGAAAAGTGGTGAATGTCAAGTTGAGAAACAAATACTTTTGGTTCTGGGTCGCAGGGTGTGACTGGGGCTGAGCATTACTGCTATTACGGTGGGTTTGTGCACTCTGCGAGCGCTGTGGGGGAAACGCTACGGCCCAACAGATGTTTACACCGTGGTCTCATATGCTAAGATGTAAACAGAGTGATCACTCAAACAGACTTTGATAGGTCTACAGAGGATTTGGTTTAAAGTACGCCAAGTCTTATGCGTCTCACGCAAACAGACCTTGAAATGAAGACTTAGCTTAACCAAAAAATGAGTTTTAACCAAAAGCGATTTCTCCAAATCAATGCAACTTAATAGTTAAACCTACAACACACAGCATGGCAGCGGGTTAAGTAACTTTTGCATGATCATATTTAATCCCGCAGCACCAAATAAGATTCCTCATGTATTGTCCCTGTAAAAGCCTAAAGCAAATATGTCGTTTCACAGAAGTGACATAAGCTGTGAATTCTGAGTAGTAAACTACTGTTTACACAGTACCCAGGGTTGGTTTGATCGAGTCTTGCATTTTGATTTTGTCTTGCGACAGTCCACTCACTGAGCTGGAAACAATTGAAGAAAAAAAAATCGATGGAAAGAAATCTTAAATCATGCAATAACCATCACTTTACAGCACCTACTGCTTTAAATTACTGCTCCCTGATTCAAACCTCAGGTTTAAATCCCACTTCCTGTTTATATATAATTAGAAAAAAGAGACAAACAAATTCACTTGTGCATAAGCCCTTAGCATCAGGGCTAACACTTCACTAAATCTTCACAACAGTTGAAAGCTTGGTGCTTCCTGTACAAACACCTACACAAGACGCAGTATGTGAAAGTGAAGTGCAGAGTATAAAACAACAACTCTTCTCTGAAAAATTGTACAAGAAACCAGATTAATAATAGCACAATCCTCAAATAAAATTTGTTTAAAAACATAACAAAGCCCATAGACATTGATCCCCATGAAGAAGAATCACTGCAGCTGTGTAACAATCACAGGAAACATTTACTCGGCCAACTACATACCGGGACACGTTCTCCCTCAGCCTTTTATAGGCTTCAGCTTTTCTAGTCATGTTGCCATCTCGTTTTAAAGGCGAGTTCAAGGCCCAGGCATGGCCCTTGCGTCGGGGTGTGTGATGAGGTTTTGTGAGCAGATGGAGGAGTGCTGCCTACCTGGGTGTAGCACCAGCTCTCCGCCACTGGGCCACTGGACATCTCCCCGGGCGGAGGAGGGGTGGGAACCCGTGACATCACCAGCTTAGAGGAGGCTGCTGACGTCCTTAAGACCTGTGCCACGTTACCTGGCAGGGGGAGATAGCCTGGGCATTATTGATTTACAAAAACAAACGCACACAAACAAAGTAAATGAACACTTACAGGCCGCCTCAATAGCCGCAGTTTACTCTCAAACCAAAACCAGAGCCCCAAAGGCACCCTTTGCTCCAAGAGGTACATTACGACAACAATACGTGATAACACTTTGGCAAGTAACTTTTTAAGAGGTACTTTGACAATCAGTGAACAGTCCCTGACAGCTAGTCAAAACACTAAAGAGATACATGTTATCTGCATAATGGAGAGTCACCCACACCATTGATCTTTAAATGGTTGCAAACGAGTCACGAAGCACTCTACATGGCACCTCTTCTAAATATGTTCTTGAGCTAGTAGGAGTAGCAGCATGATCTATGTCCACACAGCTAAACTGATTAACAAACAACTCATGTATAACTGTATTGCTAGCCTAAAAGGCCTTTTTGTCAGATACTGAAATGGGACATGTACTGCAGTAACATGTACGGCAGTCTACAGATTACAATTAATACTCAGTAGACACATTTTTTTACCAGGGCAATATAACCTATTATACATGTTCAAGATAATACCATAAGCTAGGAGCAATGACCAAAAAGCTCAACCAGTTATATACATTCATTTCCTATAAACTCACCCAAAGTCACCAACCCATCCCTCCTTCAATCACTAGAGTAAAGTAAAATTGTGCGTTTCACTGTTTAAAACCATAAAATGTGCAAAAGTGACAAAACTATTGGGGACACGTTTGAATCTGTTGACCCAGAAAATGTGTGAAGACGGCGATGTGTAGTTTGGCCCTTTACAAAAGAGAGGAAGTGCATAACCGGGTCTTGTGTTCACTATACAAGACGTCCAAAACTACACTGTCATGGAGAAAAGAAATGAGCACTGTTGATGGAATCAACAGCCAGTGCCCGCCAAGTCATTTCAAAAGGAGCACCGTCCAAGAGTACAGAAAAAAAAATTGGCAAAAGTAAACAGATCTCTAGGCATTTAACATTTGCAGTATGAAGTTAGATTAGTCTGAGTCGTGTAAGAGGTTGTCTCTAGTTTCTACAAGAAAAAACTTGCTTTTTATGAAAACTTCCATTTACTTTTGGTATATTCAAATACATTTGGAAACATACCTCTGAGTGTTTGAAATGTACAAAGATTGGATTTAACTAAGGTATCGCTGGATGCTTCATGGTCTTGTCTCCAGATCCCACTCTATAATAAAAAATACATATTTAATAAACCTTTAACGTTATATAAACATTTAACATAGTTCCAAACCACACATGTAATGATGTCGTTCATAAATAGAGCGTCAACATCTTATGGAAATACTAAGTTGTGTATGGCCTACTTGTTTACAGTAGTATACTCATAAACGTAGCAGCTACAATACGGCTGTGACATTCGTATATTGTGGTTTACAATGATGTAACCTCAGATGAACAGAATGCAATATTAATGAACGCTTACAAAATGTCCATTTGAAAAAAATCGTATGAAAACCCAATGCAATGGTGTGGGTTAGCATCTCTCCTTGCCACGTTCACATGCAAGTGCTACTATCATCAACATAGCAAACACTTATGTTCCACAACATTACAAAACAAATCCCATTGCAGGTTAAGTACCATGTCAATCATATGGCCATCCTAATCCCATGTTATTATGCTAAGCATGTTAATAACGACATTAGCTTTAGATATCTTTGGAGATGCAGTCGTGGGTTTGATAGACAGCTATGCTATGACTGGTGAACGACCGAATTAAGGAAAAACAACAAATTTTCAATACAGCCTAGACTTCATTCGCTCCATAGGCTCACATTTAGTCCATGTAGTGACACCCTGACAGGCCTGGACGAAGACATGTAATGAAAAGTCAAAGTTGACTAGCTGACGTTAGCTAGCATGCTAGCGCTAGTAGCCAGGTGCGGACAAGTTTTGCTTTCAATCGTTGGATCGAGCAGTAGGCCGTATCCAAGACCTGTGCAGACGTCAAACGTCCACATACAACAACTCTATTAAATGAAAATAACGCTGCCAGCTGGTAAGCAGCTAACGTTGTCACTAGCTAGATGCTAGCCCCATCAACGCAGATCATCTGAACGTTGAAGCCTTCAGCTCCGTAGGAAATCACAGCCCTTAAATACAAATACACAAGATACACCTTAATGGATCCTTGTGTTCACGACGAAACGAGAATGTAGGCGAACACCCCAATCGAGAAGAAATAGGGAGCTCTCCATCCCGAGAGGGTATGGGCAGCTAGCTAACATTAGCCCTCAGAGAGAGGAGCGAAACGCTACCGCTTACAGGTGGAAAAACAAGGCTAGCGGCGGCTAACTAGCGGCTAGCTGAAGCTAATGTATCCAAAGCAATTGCGAAAAGTTTAAAAAAGACGTTTTAACAACACACCTTTTATTATCATGCATCCTTATGTGTGAGCTAAAGCGTGTGGCTTCACATCACAGCAGCTTGTGTCATCATCCGTTGTTTTGAACTGTTTCCACTCAGTCTCGCCACAAGCCTTCTTTGTCTTAGTAAATGGGCTAAGTCTAGCTAGCTGGCTGCTGGAGATCTCACACACACAAAAAAAATGCCCTTACACTCAGCGCATGCGCGATAACATAAACTTCCTGCTTTGTTATCAACCGATCAGCTGATTCTGCCAAACATAATATGTTACTACTTTTTTCAAAACGAATATTTATTTATTTATTTGCTTTCTGAACCAATGTTTATTCCCTATTCAGTTTAGACCAGTTCGCAATAATTAAAAAAAACGGAACCACAACGTGATCAACGAAATATCCTTATGGTTCACGCCTTGCATAAATTGGAAATTGTAGGCCTATCTGTTCCGAATCCGACTTTATTATTGGCCTCAATTAATTCTACGTTTGCAGGTGTCTACTGCAATCTACTGTTCAGTTATAATTCATGAACATCTGAGCAACGAAATATAAAGCCTGCCCCACATATATGAATATTAAATCTTCTCAGTCAGATACCTTTCTTTTCTGATGTGGAATCTCCGAGGACTCTTTATGTAAACCATTCTCTTATAGTCCAGTCATTTTAAGCCAAAATGGGGGTCAACCTATCGCACAAATTGCAACAGAAGCAAACTCAACAGATTTTGTATCCTCAATATGAGTCAGGAAAAAAAAAAGCCCTAAAGAATCCCATTAGGGGAAAGGTTTGAAAAATACCCAAATATAGCCTATTCATACGCCTATTTATTATTTTTCTCACATGAATAGGGTACAAAAATTAACATTTAGATATCACCATGAAAATAACTGAGTTGATTACTTGCATCAAGACAAACAAAAAACGTATTACAAGTTTCTTAAATTGTTTGTTAACATGGGCAAATGGGACATAATTGAAGTATGTGCTAATTTGCATAAATACCACAACAGATCTAAACATTGGGTATAGCCAGGTGAAACTGTCTTGTAGAATCTTGTTGACGTCTTACAGTAAAAGACTATAGAGGCAAACAAATGTCACCATAAGGGGCAGGGATTCAGTCATTCATTCAAGATCCACTCAACTGTCAATCAACTGTTACTAAGCTGTCAGGTAAAAGGTTGTTTAATCCAGCCACTTTTTATTTTAACTACCTTTTGTCTTCTGCATTCTCCTTATCCTTATCTCCTGTTCTTCCCTCAGACTCATCCCCCAAAAAGAGTCCCACGTACCCAGCCCCAAACCCCATCTCTGCAATGATAATTAATAATGGCAAGTTTAAAGTGCTTCTTCCTGCCTCTATGTGTTAATGCTCATGGGTAGCCTAAATGGGTGCCATTCAACCTTGACATAAAGTCTTGTACTGTAAGATCTCAACAAGACATTTTCACCAATGTTTAGATCTGTTGTGGTATTTATGCAAATTAGCACAAACGTAATTCAATTATGCACCAATGTTTGCCAATGTTAACAAACAATTTTAAAAAGCTTGTAATACATTTTCTGTTTGTCTTGATGTAAGTAATCAACACAGTAATTTTCATGGGGATATCTACATTTGATAAAAAGAATGAATAGGCATGTAGATAGGCTATATTTGGGTATTTTTTCTAAACTTTCTGCTAATGGGATTCTTCTGGGCTTTTTTTTTTCCTTACTCAGGATATATTGGGGATACAAAATCAGTTGAGTTAGCTACTGTTGCAATTTGTTTGACCTTTTTTCATAAAATATCTGGACTATTAACCCTCCTATTATGTTCGTTTGCAGTATCTCTGTGATCTGAACATGCTGGGGGGACACACTTATTAAGGCCAGCTGTTTTATTCTGATGAAGTTATTTTAAATATTTTTCCTAGATTTTCAAACTTTAAAATGGGTCAATTTGACCTGCAGCATAACAGGTGGGTTAAAAACAATGCACTATAATGACACACTGTAGGTCTTTGATAACATATAATTACTGTCTCAGATGGATGGTCACTTGTCCACAGTTTGAGCAATACATGCAGCAATCAGGCTACATTCACTTAAAGTTTTTTTTTAATTTTTTTTTAGCTCTTTTGAAAGACAGTTTTTTATCTTGATCTGCCACATTAACAGGTACAAGAAGACACAAAATGAACAAGCTCAAACCATAGAGAAACATAAAAAATAAGAAAAAAACATCACCCAAGAATAGTCAATTAATTGCATTTATCTGCTATTCTTCTCCGCGGTCTGAAACTCATTGACGCAGTAGCGCATGTACTGACAATGACATCCTCACTGCACCAATCAACGTCAAGACGCACAGCGCTCTGCAGTTCAATTTCACATGATTATAATCACTGCTATTAATTTGGATCCCCCTTGTTCAGTTTCACTAAGAGTGGCACCGTACGTAACCTAATGAGAATAGATGCTTTTATGCTTAATACCAGCGTCTTTATAATTTATGACATACCATTGTCTATCTGCATGAATATCAACTAAAAACAATAGCTGTGACAGCCTTTCTTCTTCTGCTGCTGCTTTTGACTGGTAGGCCCATAGAAGTTCTCAGAAGACAGAAGTGACAGAGTGAGGTATGATGCCAGACCTTTATCCAACACAGAGCATAATGAAGAGTGATGAAGAACGATGGAGACAGAGCCCATGACTGGAGGGAATAAGACTGCTGTTGCTGGCCGATCCCCCAATGACCTTATCAGACTGTAATCATACAGATGTCAATGGGGAAACTGCAAAAACCGCTGTCACACACTATATTTACTTCTTTTCTTCCTCATGTGCTCAACCACTCACTGTCTTGGTGGATGAGAATTCATAAAATGGAACAAATGGTTTCTTTAAAGTGGCTCCAATTCCAATTGTATCTAATTTGATTAGAACTAATGAAATATATGGTAATAGAGCAGCTCTTCGGAAAAACCAGATGAGCAAAGTAAGAGACCCATTTGTTAGTTAAATAATCAATAATTCTGGTGAATACCCTGTCAAAGCCTCACTTTAATAAAAGATAAGTAGTCTGCAAATCTCATAACGGGGCCTATTGTGCCTTCAGGATTATTCCACCTCACATATTGCCAGCAGGAATCCAATGAGGCAAACCTAAGGTTCCTGAACATCTCTTTAAGGTTCCATGTAAAACATTCCCATCCATTTACTCTGTATGCATCCTTGAGTCTTCTTGTCAATGTATCCCTGGTGGCCCGTCCAGACCCCCCAAAATCCCTTTTCATCCTCCCTCATCATCATTAAAGGACGGACGTCGTGGGAGGGGACGAAACAGCAGACGAGGGGATGTATGAAATTACGGAGTCATGAATTAAAATGCAAAATGGAAAATGAGCTTCTCCTCTCTCTAAGAATAGGGTTTCAATCTGCGTGGCGTCCCATGTGCCCCTTACCTCGATTCAATCTGCTTCAGAGCTCCCCCAGGTAGGGGTGGTTTCTAACTACCCCTGTGTGTCAACCAAGTTTTTTTATCAATATCAATTCCAACGCTTGCCAACTAACCCTATGTGTATTTCTTACCCACTTTTTTTGAAGTGTTAAGTGGAATGTCAAGCTGTCGCCTTGCATGGCTGACACCACTGTCGGTGTGAATGTTTGCATGAATGGTTTAATGTTGGGCAATATTGTAAAGGACGTTGAGTGGCCACTAGTTAGAAAAGTGCTCTATAAATGTAGAGTCTCTCCCAAAGACAATTTTCTTCAAATAACCCATACATACTAACTCAAACGTCAGTTGCCTCAGGATAGGCTACCTCGAGTCTACTAGCAGTATGGCAATGAGGCAGTAAGTTCTGTACCGGGAAGATAGGGCTGTGTATCAGTAGGGGTACACCAACCTCGACAGAACGCTGCACACAGGAGCTGCCAGACTTGAGGCGACATGCACGTAATCCACTGACAGGGTTTTGAAGCAGCGCTGCATGTATAATGAGCACCATCCAACTGAATCCATTATTTCCCATCAACCATGCAAACCACCCTTTGAATCGTTTCAACCTTTATGTTGACTGTATAGTAGAAATGTCATCCGAAAACCCATTGTTTGGATCGTGGGGTAGTGTAGCTTTTCCATCCGTGTGCCATGATAACCAAATGGTTAAAAAGGTGCACGGGCAAACATATCTAAAGAAAATGTACGCCTATTGGTATTGTACTATTGAAATCTTGTTATTTGAATTAAGCACCAGAGTATCATTTGGATACATGAGTGCCAATTATTAATAATAATATCTAGGGTCAATCTATCCATCATAGAAAAATGGGTGGAAGTGGAAATATATTCATATTCTAGAATGTTGAGATGAGTCTGCTACGCTGGAAAAGTTGTCATCAAACACGTAGCAAATACATCAGCTGTGCAGGAAGTTACATTGATTCGATTTGGATGTAAAATCATTCTGGCACACTCAGTTGAATAGGAGAGTAATACGGCTGTGGAAATGAACTAAGATGGCCGAGAATATTTCTTTTCACATGGTCTTCAGCCAAATCGAAGCCCAGCCATCCCCCAAAACATGCAAAAAAACCTGAAAAGGTGCAAAAGTACTCATTTTTAAATGACAAATAAAAAAGTAAAAAATACTATGCTGCACTGCGGTTATATTACTACCTTAATAATTGACAACTTGTGTTGAAGGACCAAATTCATTTTTAAAACACTTTATTATTCAGATAAACAAGCGTATTGTTTTCATACATATTTCGACATGTGATGAATATACTGCTGCACCTTTTTCATGCTTCAGCATGGCACCTGTTCTCATCACACTAAAATACATAACACCAATTGACTAGACAGCAGGGAAGCCTGTGGAATTTAGATGCAAACAGGAGCGAATCACCCTTGTTTTTATCATCCTAATGAAGTGCTTCCATTCTCACCATCCCAACAATCTCAGAGCCCTTTCATGAGATTGACAAGACTGATTATAGCATGGAGAATCTGAGCAGATGCTCTATAAGCCAAGAGTTCAGTAGACTATTCCAACAATTCTTCGAAGCACATTTCCCACAGAGTAAGGAGAGAATTCGAACATAGTCATTGTTTTTAATAGAGCCGCATTCTCTGGAAATACAGAGAAAAAAAAAAGCTGTCAAATGAACTGCTGGCTTTCTTGACAGATTACTTGTCAGTTCACGAGGAGACTGGTAGATTTCCACCAGATTATGCCCCATCATTCACTCAGATATTGCATTGATTGAGTAAAGAGGGACTTGATCACTCTATATTCTTTTGATCATGATGGTAGACTGAGGAGTGATCATATCATAAAATCACATCATATAATCTCTTTCAACACTACAATAGCATGGAGCGTGTGTCTGTCACGATTGTCTGTTTAGTCACAACAACAAAGGAACGCCGGCGCCGAAATGAACGAGAGGAGTCGCTGACACTCAAGCCATATTCCAACCAATTACAATAACAGTCCCTACCCCCCCCCCCCCCCCCGCGCACTCACATATAGACATATCCCAGTGAAAAGTAAGCCGTGAATATTCCCTCTGTCATGTCAGAACGGGGGATGATTAGCTACAGTACGAAGGGAGAAGATGTGGAGGGGGGACGGGGGACGGGGGACGGGGGACGGGGGACGTGTGGGGGCGGGAAGACGTGCAGGTGCACATCCTAAACCCTCACGTGAGTGGGAGGACGGAGATAACCCGTCCGTCTTCGGGGGCCTTTTTGACGCTCCCACCCACTGCACACCTGCACACAGACTACCGGGACAACTGCTCTCTCTCTCTCTCTCTGACAGTGTCTCCCCCTAGCCCTTTCTTCTCCAGGCACGACAAAAAGGGGGTTTTGGAAGTCTTTTCATCAGAGCCTCAAGCCACACTTTCTTTCCCCTTCACTACGAGGGAAGCGGGGGGATTCCAATTAAGCCACACAGTTGCACTTCAAGACAGTGCTTTGAGTGTAGCACGCAATCCCGCACCGGTACTGATCCTGTACTGAACTCAACTGTCATAATTGGCAACAACGCTGTACGAGTCGCCTGAAACACACACACACACACACACACAGAAAAAAAATGATAAAAGTCAACACAACCCATTTGTGTAATGAATGGAAATACCGGAGTTGCAGGTTTGCAAAAAAAATAAAAATATCAACACAACAGGAAAAAAAACATACCATCTATGGTGAATAGTGGCCCAAACAAACCTACTCCGAGCCCCAATCTGTGCACACATCGCAGCCCCCTGCATCGCGTATTCAGCCCGTGTCCATTGTATCTGGAGAGGGGCGCGCTGGAGAGGCGCCCAGCGTGGATGCATTACTGAACAGACTGGTCAGTGAGCAATTGCTGATCCTGGGAAGTGATAAAGAGAGTGTGTGGCTGTCTGAAATGTGGAGAGAGAGAAGGGGTTTGGTGGGGAGGGGTGGGGGGGGGGGGTTCGGGTACTATGGAGAGCAAAGCAGCCCATAGAGCACCAGCAAGGTCATCTGCTGCCAAAGCAGCAGCAGACACATACTGGAGAATGTCCTCTTCTCGCCTTGCTCTTTATTTACCTGACACTAAGGACACTGGAAGGGGGGTTTGGGGGTTAGGGGATGTGGTGGGGTTGGGGGGGATTGAGGAGTTCAGGAAGAAGGATGAGGTGGGGAAAGGACCAGAAAAAAACTGATGTGTTTTGCACATGAAGAGTTGCAAAGTGCCTTACTTTCTTTCTTTCTTTCTTTTGCTCTCTCTCTCATAATGTACATTTTATGTTTCACATGCGAACACGTGTACACACACAGACACACACGCATTGCACATGCACTTGCATGCGCACACACGCGTGTAGACACGTGTACATACATGCACTGCAAAACCGATTAGGAATGATAACCGTTGTTCGCCCATGCATGTCAATGAACAAGTGGATTGATTTTCAGATATGCAAGCATGATAATCCTGTGGACATCTTCACTATCTCACAACTTTGCATATGGTCATTTAAAGGACAAGCTTATCTCTGGTACCGCCATCCGTATGGATTTATTCTCCCCCTCAAACCCGCTGTAAAACATGCGCATTATTTTAAGCAATGCTCTTTTGAAACCCACGAGTGTAATGAATACATTGTGATTTCCACATCAATGTGGATTCAAGGTTGTTTGATGAGCCCATTTAAATCCAACAACAGCACTCCAAACAAGACCATTTGTAAGACGGGATCAGCCACTGCTGAAACACAGACACCACCACCACCACCACCACCTCCACCACCGTGTATTCTTTTCAGAAAGGCGTCTCATCGTTCATTACTCTGAGCGTTTCGAACCTTCGCCATCCCACTTCTTCTCGTGGCTTGACAGACAATCACATCTGATTGCCGATCGCGTCGCATTCCGGCGGTCGATTTTCAGGAATAGTCAGTCACTTATTTATTGACTGTCTCCCACCAACAGCCCCCCCCCCCTGCCCCCCCCCCCCCCCCGACCCCCCCCGGCACCCCCACCCCCCCCCAAAAA
>JAOPUA010000091.1:4103832-4114417 GCA_027122455.1 Trisopterus luscus
GGAACCCACACTTACAGTCCACGTCAATACAATAACACACACACACACACACACACACACACACACACACACACCGCAGTGTAATTATTTTTGTTTCTGAGTTATGCACGCTTAAGACTTCCATGCAAATCCATGTAGCCTAAATCATTCACTTTATAGTTTATGCGGTGTCCAAGTGTGATAGGCCTACTAATCTAAATAAACAAAGGCCATCTTTGTGTGCATTATGGGTGCCAAGTCCCACAGAGATAAATTACTTAGCGGCTGGGCGCCTGAAAAGTTCAGTTAGTGGGCCCTTTTTTTACAAAGACATTATATTCCAACTTTCACTCAGTTGTTACATAAAGGGTTGCATGAATCAAGACTTCAATTTTTTGTTTGTGCTTACATCATGTACGAGTCGGTGTCATTTGAATAATTGTATTTATTTCCAGGGATTAGCTCTTGCTGGTGCTATGGGGGTGCTTGACGATTTAGATTTAGAATTAATCATTAACGCGAGATAGCCCTACGGCTAGTGACATATGTGCTACATTAAATTGAGCAACGGATTTCCATTCCATGGACCTATGAACCTAAGGCTACTATGAACACGAGCCAACAGATAAAATGCTGGAGCAAGTAAAGAGAGCGAGATATCTTAAAACGATTATAAATGGTACAGCCATAAACATATAATGGGCTATGTTGATGACCCTATTCCCTATTCAAAACAATTAATTCATAATTATGCAAAATTATATTGATACACCATGCAATAAATTATACAACTCCAAAGCACTAGCCACCAAAATGGTATGAATGCCACTGGTAGGCCTATTTTATCTGGGTAAAATAAAACATTTCTTGCCTTTCTAGGGTTTAAGGTGAAATTGGTTGATGATGTAGATACCACAGCTAACTAGTTTCGATACTTAACGTCTTGCTCCCTACTTAATATACGGTGTCACATTCGATTATAAATAGTGTAATAATTGTCTATCTCACAATGATATAGGGCCCCAGGGCATGCTACAACAAAATCCACAGGGCACAATAGGACTCTGATGGCTTATTTATTGGTCTAATTGATCAATCAATCAAGGTTTTCATTTTAATTTCCTTTTCAAGACAATTCTAATTTGTCTTAATGGGCCCCAAATGTGGCCCTATGCGAACGTGTTTTCCCACACCTTGAAGCGAAAAGTATGGCCACCCTTTCTCTGTGCCTCGAAATAATCATTACACTCAAGCTCAGCTTAAAAATCCTCCAGTTCAATTACTACTAAGTAATTGAACAGGAGACAATGGATGAAACATGATTTAAACAAAACCTCTGTTTTTTTCCCCCCACAGCCGTTTTCCCAGAACCCGAAGACAATTACAAACTACACCTCGGGCGGTGTCAGCTACTTACAGTGGATGAATTGGACATGACGGGGTCTTGCAGGCCTTTAGCCTCGCCCCACACAGCCTGGGCACCACCGTTCTGATCCACCCTCCACATAACCGACAGTGATGCCCGTAAATAAATGAATTAGACCAGACAAAAGATTTTAATACAGATTTCCATGCAGCCCTAGGGTCTATCAGGGGATAGGAGGGGGTGGGGGGGCTGGCATCTGAGTGGATGGTAGCCCTGTGAATCTTATCAGCCTCCCTTTTATACGCACAGCAGAGCCTCCAGGCCTCTGCGGAATGGCCATCAGAAGGTAATTATAGGCATGGAGACAAGAGAACAGAGGAGTCAATGGAGATCACCGTGGGATGCAAGCAAAGTGAATCTCATCAAGATCGACTCGCACCTTGCTGTTCCCCATCTCCCACGTCTAAAGGAACACGACTGAATGGTACGCAGAGATTCTGTGACATGAAAGAAAAAAGATGCAGTCGCCCACGTAGAATGTACAACAATTTATTTGCCTTTGTCACCATCTCTTTCCCCAACCAGATACACACGATAGTCACACAAATGGTTTGATATCAGTGTAAATAAGGGTTTAACATACAGTCCAAATTACTGTGTAATAACTGCCACGAAAAATTATAAGTCTGACATCATGTCAGGCCTCGCTCAAAGGGGTCTGGCTGCACACTCCAATAGAGAAGATATCAGAAAGTTGGCCATCATTTGGTCTTGAGAATCCATAACACTTGGTCATTTCCCAAATTAAATTTCTTGAACGCCATCTGTATTCTGTCATTTTGACGAGCCAAATATCAATGGAAACATATCTAAAGTAAACAGCAATCAAATGTTTTGGTACCATGTAAAACGGGGTCATTGCAAGGTCACTTGTAGCTTTAAACCAGAAAAGATCAAGCATGCATACATACAATGGCTGTTGAACTAGAATTGTTGTTGAACGATTCTAACAACCATAGAGAGATTATAGTTATTTGTGAAAGAACTTTTGGGATTCACAATTAAAATTAAAACTAAAAGGAACGAAACTCAATTGGTTAAGCGGTACACTTAGGTGCAAGAAGACAATCTATGATTACAGTAAAATAATATGAAGACCTATGAGTTTTCAATTCTGGGTCTTATGAATAATGCGGTCAGCAATGTGTGATTATTTGGGTTCAGAAGATGTAGTGATTTGTAAAGAGTGCTCCGTAAAGAGTGCTGGTGGTAAGCATTGCCAACACTACCGGGCTGGAGTGATTTGGATTTGAAGCACTCCTCTAGTCAAGACTGCATTAAGATGACTCTTCATTTTGTTGTTGTTGTCATGGTAGCAGAATTAAAGATTAGATAGAAAAATCCTAAAAAACACAAATTAAGAATGAATAAGAAAAATAAATCATCAGCATAAGTCCACATAATGTTTTACAGATATCCATGGTAAATAAATAAATATATAAATAAATACATTCAAGTCAATCACTTAGTTATTTTCAATTACCATGAGTACATGGTCCCTGATGTTGTGCTGAACAGATTTACAGATTTAAAACACCTCAAACATGGCATTTTGTGATTCAGTTCCTTACAAACAAAACCAAGCCACCAAATCGTATTTAATCGTACCATTGACGAGCGTTGGGAGAAATTGTGGGTCACTGTATGTTAATACTCAAAGGAAAAGTCAAGGCAAGCTTGCATTTGGTTTACTCAGAATCCCTACACACATGCATGCACACAAACGCACGCACAATCACCCACGCACACACAATCAACCACACACAACCAAATATGGCATCGTAAACATAAACACAATTCAACCCACCGTTACAGTTTAAACACTAGAAAAGTTGTTTGAAATAAAATCAAGAAACAGAAAAATGAATAAGCACTAATGTAGTGCATAGAGCTTTTTTTCTTTTCGATCAGTTCGTCAAACAAAGGCGCTGTTTCAGAACATGGGACCTATTTAGATATCTTGAAAAGTTCCACAAAACAAACATCCACGTGCTCCGTTGGTCCAACTTCCCCAGTCTCTGTGAAATGTGTCTGCCTCACCAAGGCAACGGGTGACTCCATCACACTGGGGTGCCTGTCTCCATCACACGAGGGTGCCTGTCTCCAGCACACGGGGGTGCCTGTCTCCAGCACACAGGCGGGTGCCTGTCTCCATCACAGGGTGCCCTCCTTGTGGTTGGAGGAATCCGTGTTTGGTTCGCAACGCACCTCTCCACAAAGGCATCTTGATGCGTACGAAGTGCACAAGAGAAGTGTTTTCTCTCTACGTTCCCCTCTGTCTTAATAGTTTTAGAGACTGAAATCCATTTATTTGGGACGACACGGTAGCATTTCGTACACGATGGGACGACGGTTGTCGGGTTTCGGCCCGCGGTCGAGAGCACGGGACGGGTTGTTTGCCCGTGAGCAGTGACTCGTCTGCCGGCCGATGGACGTCCGGCTAATGACAGCCACTGGTCCTGGAGCTACAGCAGCCTGGGAGGCCTGCGGTATGGACAGACCAACGGCCAGGTGGAGTGGGTGGGTGGTAGGCAATGCGGTGTGGGGAAAGTCTCTGCAGGGAGGGGGTTCTGTGTCTGCTTTCCGGGCCAGCTGCGTTTTCTCGCGGAGGTAACGAGAGGCGGGGTCACATGTCGGCGTCGCCGTCGTAGGCCAGGGTCAGCGCCTTCTGGGGCGGGGAGGACGACTTGGCGGGCTTGAAGGGTTTACTGCGGAAACGGGAGGAGAAGACAGCGGGGAATGACGCGACTCAAGTGTGAGATTTAATCTGATCACATTTAAAGGAGCGGAGTGGCACGGACGACTCTGGATGTCAGTCGGGCCTAACTCTGACAGCCATACTCGATGAGGGGTTTCATGAGCATGTTGTCTGCGTTACAGATCTGACGGCTCTCGAGCCGTTTGCTCATCCATTCCGAACCAACCGCTGACAACGTGGCGTAAATCAATGGCTTTCCCATCGCACACGTCGCAAATGAAGTGTGAATGAGTGACAATGTCGCAATTTTCTGCACCATCTCCGGCACATGAAACGAGTCAAACGGATATGTAAGTCTGTCCGCACTATCTTATTTTCACGAGCATCTGTGAGGCAGATGAAGTCAACAAAGCTTCGCTGTTGTAACGGTTTAACACAGATGGCGACCCAATGCTGAAGCCTGAGTAAATTGTAGAATTGGTGGCCAAGAGTGACATGATGGCTTTGTGGCCTACTTTGGTAGGCTAGAAAAGTCGGTAAGGCACCAAAGGTAATCATCGTTAATTATGCCGTTTGCTAGTCAGACAAAACAAATGTAGGGAGAATTTTTTCTTTTCAAAAAATTCAATAAAAGCATCATGTTTTATGATGGTCTCTGTGATGGAAAGATCCATAAGTTTAATCTAAAACTTTGTTTCCTATTCCTTGTATTGTCAATCCAATCTACCTTTTCCTAGTTTTGGCGTTAACCTTTGTGCCTGGGGTAAACCCAGAACCCAGACAACTCGGTCCTTTAGGTAAACATTTCCCTGATTTGATGATATCTCTTAAGTAAAACATTAACACATCTAGAGGAATAAAGATACGTACCAGAGCAGGAATGATACAGTAATTACGAACAGTATTAGGATGAATCCCACCGCAGTGACGCCGTAAACCCACAGCCTAAGTCTTCCATCTGTTAAAGCAGAAAACACAGACACTATAATCCAGAAATAATACCTAATATTTGTTCAGCAATCTCCACAGGCTTCTGCCCAATGTCGAGACAAGAAACTCTCCTTTAGAGTCACACATGCAAAAAAATTATACATGAATAAATAGTTGAATAATATAATCAAAACAATTACTTAAAATAATACAAAATAATAACAAACACAACATTCCCACTTATATAGGACAGGGATTTTTAAGACGCAGTTTGAACACGTTTCTGGAACCCTACTGCCATTTTGAATTAGCACAAGGGTTGGGAATGAGACCGGCCCGACCCAGGGGTCAGTACCTGGGCCCACGGGTCGCAAAGACCACTCGCTGAAGAAGTCCTGGTTGTGTGGCGGCCCCGGTCGGAACCTCCCAGAGTTGGTCTTCACGTCAGCCTTCTTGTGGTCCGCGCCGGGGGTTCTGGTGCAGTAGTCCAGGAAACCATGCGCAGTCATCACCTCCGTGTAACCTCGCTCACACCCACACACCCCACTCTGTCTCCGTCAGGGGAGAGAGGGAGAGAGAGTGAGACAGAGAGAGAGAGAAAGAGAGACAGAGACAGAGAGAGGGAGAGAGACAGAGAGAGTGAGAGAGAGAGAGAGAGAGAGAGAGAGAGAAAGAGAGACAGAGAGAGAAAGAGAGACAGAGAGAGAGAGAGAGAGGGAGAGAGAGATAAGGCCGTGACACTTGGTGGCAGTGATGGCTGATTTATGATTCTACTTTCTCAATGCCACAAAACAGTGAGGCATGGAGCACATCGATGACACGATCTGCACAAAGCCTGGACAACAGATTAAACGGATGAATTATGATTATTTGCATGATTGCCAAACTATGAAAGAATCAAGTTGTAGTCTCAACGTGTAAGATTGAGGCCCTAACAGTTATCAGGCCCGAGACTTTCAAAAGAACAGGAAAAAAAAGCCACAAGCTACTTGAAATTAAACAAATTGCTTTGAACACAAAAAATAAAATACGTGTTTTATGTATATCGGTGTATATTGTTACTTTGGTTGGAGTTATTTCACCGTGAAGGTCCAACATACAACCCATTGTACAAATCATCGTGCATGCAGTTACAATGGACATCCTCTAGGGGGCAGTACAACGTTAAGCTTAAACTTCCATTGCTGCACAACAACCCTCCGCTCCCCCTTATGCAGCCCCGGGTACCTGCATCTGCACGATTAAACCTACATCGTTCAACAGCTATTATCTGGTTAACTTCTAGCTGTGTGTGTGTGTGTGTGTGTGTGTGTGTAGAATAACTTTATAATTCCAAAACTGGAGTGAATGAACATTTCGAAGCACACACACACGCATGCCAGACAAGCGCGCACATACTCTCTCAAACACAGCCACAGCCACAAACACACACACACACACACACACACACACACACACACACACAGAGGCTTGTGGGTGGGGCATCGATCTTACCGGTGTGCAGCGGGAGAACGGTTTTGTGCACGGGGGGTGACAGTACCGCACCGTGGTGGGGCTGCTCTGAGAGAAGCATCCCCCTGGAGGAACACACACAGAGTCACACACACACACACACACACACGTAGTTCGACACACACACACACACAGTCACGCACACGTATGCAGTCACAGACACACACACACACACACACACACACACACACACATACACACACGCACACACACATTATCACCACTGCGCCATTGATCAGCGTCTGAATGCCGTGTCACGCCAGATGAACGACGAGACGGACCTTATCAGTCCGCCTGATCAACTTGGGGAACATTTTAATTCCACCATGGCACAATTGTTAAGTCAAAATATAGAAGAGTGATGCCTCTGGTTCATCCTGTTCACCGCGGCGGGACGGAGGGGGGCGAGAGAGACCGGGCAAGTGCACAGGGATGAGAGAGAGAGAGAGAGAGAGAAAGAGATGGAAGAGAGAGATGGAAGAGAGAGAGAGGGAGAGCGTGAGAGAGAGGGAGGAAGAGAGAGTGATGGGGTTGAGAGGCCGACAGAGAGCTAGCGCGAGAGAAAGAGCGAGAGAGAAGGACTGCTGGGGGTGAGAGGCTGAGAGAGAGGGGAGAGCTGGGGGTGAGAGGCTGAGCGAGAGCAAGGGAGAGCGAGACACTGAGGGAAAGGTGTGGAGGTGGATTACTCCTGCTGCATGTGCATTCGGTGAGGACAGGTTCTTAGTTTCTCACTGCATTAAGACCTCCTTTTACCCTCCATCTAAAGTGCATCACCCCCACCAGCACCACCCCAGCCCCGCCCAAAGCCCCCTCTCGCCGGCCCCCTCACCCCCTCCTTGCGTTTACCATTCCAGCGTCGCACCTCTATGTGCTACTTCATTTCCCACCAATACAAATGCGTGATTATATTTATATGGATCCCTCGCTGCCTGGCATAGTCGCTGGCTTATTGATCACTTGTGTTTGCGGGGGGTGAGCAGAAATCAATGACCGTTCTGCAGAATGGGAAGATCAAATAAGAAGGTGTTAACTTCCACAGGAACACTGCACCAAAGCGTCCCCCTCACTAAATGATCCTCATAGCACGCACCTTTATGGGAGTCTCCCCAGTCCATGCCTGGACACTGTATGCGTGTGCGGGCGACAATGTGTGTGTGCATGTATGTGCGGGACAATGTGTGTGCGTGTACGTGTGCGTGCATGTCTCACAGAAATGGTTAGAGAAAGAGCAGATAACTTCAACCGATTGCGGTGCGTTATTTCCCCTGGCATCATCATGCACGCATGCGCACGTTTGTGGGTTTGGTGTGTGTGTGTGTGCGTGGGTGCGTGCATGTGCGTGTGCATCTGTATGCGTGTGTGTGTGCGTGCATGTGCGCGTGTGCATGCGCATGTATGTGCTTGCGTGCGTGCGTGCGTGTGCGTGTGTGTGCGTGCATGCGTGTGTGTGTGTGTGTGTGTGTGTGTGTGCATGCGCCTGTGCCTGTGTGTGTGTGTGTGTGTGTGTGTGTGTGTGTGTGTGTGCGCGCATGCGAGCGAACATCCATGCGTGCGCGTGCGCCCCGTGCCCACCTGTGACATTGAGGCCATCGGAGCGCTGGCACCACACCTCCCTGGTGTTGTCCCTCCAGCCGCCCGTTCGCCAGTGGAAGTCGTAGCACCTCCCCCCTGGACCGGGGTAGAGCCAGCGGCACAGAAGCTCATTAGCCGTCAGCGCTAGCCGCGCTCAGGCATGACTACAGGCTGCCCGTGCACATTAGACAGCCAGGGCCCCCCCACTCCTTCACCAACAGTCACCCGCAGTCACCCACCTCACTCTCAGCAGCCCCGGCCACTCTAACACACCACTATGTTATAAATAGGATTTATTTCTCTGTTGTCTGTTGTAGATAATTGTTCCAATGCAAACTGAATGAATATATTTATATATATAGTATCTATATTCTGTTTAGAGTATAGTTCCGTCAACAGTTGCCATGCAGAAAGCCGCTTGTTTGTTTAGTGTTTTATTTTTCTCAAGCCACTAACCACTCGCTTATTTTCTTTCCTACACCAGAGTCAAATAAATGTGAGGCAGAAAAATAGATGAAAGAGGGCTGCTGGAGAGATGGGCTTTTGTTTTATTAAAGAAGTGCTCCGTCTTCCTGGAGGGTGCTTTTGGGTCGGGCCTGGTTCCTGTGGAGGCCTGGTCAGGGACACTCAAGCCTCTCTTATTCTTTCAGTTGAACAGGGAAGAACAAACAGCAGGGAAAGCAACAAGTGTGCTTTCTGATTGCCTCCGGTTTGCAAAGGTGAAGTCACTTGCCACAAATGTGTACGGCACACAATGTTAAACAATCTGTTCGCTGGATCAGAAAGAGAAATCGCAATAGCCTGAAAGAGCCCATGCACTAGCAACCTGTTTCATCATAGTCCTTCTGAACTTTAGATTCATACTAAAATAAAAAAATAAAAGCCAACCCAAGCAGGGTCTCAAATTCACAGTTCACAATCTGCTCCTGGACTTGGTTGGAACTGTAGAAGAGGCAGGACTACAGTTGGACCAGAGTCCTGCTCAGGTTTGAGTTTTGTTTAAAAATGTTCAAACGGACTGTTGGCCTAGACTTAAACCTCAGGCAGCAACAATTAAAAGTTAAAGTACTCTAGAACTTGACAGGGTTAAGTACTGTGTACCTTTACAGGGTTGAGTACTGTGTACCTTTACAGAGCTAAGTGTACCTGTGCAGGGCTGGGTCTGGAACACCTGTCGGGGGCAGCTGTCCTGGTTCTCCAGAACCTGGATGATGACGGCCCGAGAGCGAGCCTGGCGCCCGGTTGTCTCGAAGCTCCGCCCCTCCAGGCAGGTCAGCTGACAAGAGCTCCATGACGACCACTCCGTCAGGTGACAGTCTCCTAGGGTGGGGAGAACAACGAAAAAATTAGCAATGCATTCAGGGCACGTGTCCAAAAATCATTGTTTTCGGAGGGTCTCTTTTAAACAGTTTTCAACAGTTTCGATCCGGATCTTTCGGATACGTCCGACAGAATCTCTCAACAGAGACATTTGGTGCTCATGGTGTTAAAACAAAAACAACGTCAAACAAATTATTACTGATATAGATATTAAAAAGTAAAGGGACAACGGCGGTTTATCCTAGAAAATGGCGGTTAGAGTGGTGGTATGTTGGAATCAAAACCCGTGCTCAAAATCAAAAATCATCTCACCGCAGAAGCGCTTCGTCCATGTGCTGCCCAGCGCCCGGACAGCGCTGTTCCGCTAGAGAACCGCGGGGCCATGGGTCCTAACTCATGCACTACGGCCACTGGTGATTATGAACACGCCGCTCCTTCTCCGATGAACAATGTTTTTGTTGTTGTACTCAACTTTGCCTGCGAACCGCATCGTCGGGAAAACATTTTTAAGTGCCTTCCGGGCAAGAGGGTGGAAAATTAGAAGCGGATCCAGCCGTTTCCACAGACGTCTGCGGCAGATAATTCGCCCAACGCAAACAAATAACTCAAGACGGCAGCGGTGCGCGCCGGAAAAAGAAATAATGAATCACGCAGGCTATAAATTACACAGTGCGCTCCATAACTCAAAGGAGCGTGGACAAACAGCGCCATCCAACATTGAAATTCATCTGTCATTAAAAACAAAAGCAAACAACTGAACCAAAGCGAAAAAAACCAAAAAAACAACCGCCAACAACACAAACACAACAACCGAGGGACGCGTCGGCTCGCTGGCGGAGAGACTAATCGGGCTCGGTGACGGACGAACGAGGGATCAATCTATTCTGCGGGCGCCATAAATAACACAGAGGCGTCTTCCCGGCTCAAGGTCGAGACCAGCTATTCTCTCGCTGAGGACGCCAGCGCCTGATAAGTTCATCCAGAGCCGCAGAGCAGCTCAGCAGAGCCCTTTGAGCGCCCCACCTCCTTCAACTGCACAACCCCCGCCCCCCCCCCCCCCCCCCCCCCCCCCCCCCCCCACAACCCCCAAGTGGGGGGGACGCGCGGGGGGGAGGGGGAAAGATGGGGGGGGGGGGGGAGCGATAGAG
>JAOPUA010000091.1:4166757-4181629 GCA_027122455.1 Trisopterus luscus
ACTCACACACACACACACACACACACACACACACACACACACACACACACACACACACACACACACACGCACACGCATGGACGCTCACAAACACCTCTCCATGATACACTTTATTGCGCTGTCAATAATACATTGGCTTGAGCAGGACAAACCACCTGAATTATTTACAAAGGGGACCTCCCAGTGATCGCTATAACATCGTTAGAGCAGAGAGTGCAGGAGCCTTTAGCACAGTTTGATATTGTTCAGCTGAAAGAGGAGAATATAATGGCGGCGTAAACTAACTCGGAAAGGAACACGCACACAGAGCGGTTCCAATGGAAGGGTATAAATGTGCAACTCTCTCCAGGGTATATTATTTTATAGAAACACATACAGGACCACTGACTTGTGTTGTTGAGTAAACACATATCGTGTATATAATATTTGAAATAATATACCTCAATACAGTAAAAGTGAGGAATTAGTTTGTCTGAAGTATTTTTTTGTTGTTGTTATTGTTTTTGTTTTCATGTATTTGTTATGTTTCTTTGTACAAACTTGGGAGCAAAAAAATCTAATAATTGACACCACTTAACACTAAACTTAACATAAGGCACTAAATTGCCATCTAGATAACACTAGCTGCAGTTTTACACCACGCACTAAGGTAACAACGGATGCTATGGCAACACTGGTCGCTATGGTAACACTGATAAGCGCAAAGCCCACAGATGTGCTGGGACGGCAACAACAATACTTTGGAATCGTCACGGCCAAAACAAACTTGAGCCCTTTATGAAACCGCCCACATCTTCGCGGTGAAAAAACAACATGAGTCAACTTATCTTCGTTGGGGCAGTGCCACACACACGAGGCCCCAAGTCCCCCCCCCCGGGCTCCGAGCACTAATGTTAGACGCGGGGGGCGCATTCCAACACTTTCGCATTCACTTGTAGACTCCTTACCGCTTGCTCCCGACGTGCCCGGTGCCGGCCTGCACGCAGTCCACCGCGCGGATCTGGACGCCCGCCGAGCAGTTGGGGGTCGCGTTCCAGAAGCCGGTGCCGTTGATGGAGTTGACCCCCGAGTCCTCCACGCAGGGGCCCCACGGCCGGGCGTGCCAGTAGAGCGGCGCGCACGGGTGATCGCTGCACGGCCGCCACTCCTCCAGGGCGGGGCCGCCCGGACACCCCCTCCCGCCTGCGCGTCGTCAACACAGAGCACATCAAAGAGCAGACACATCAAAGGGCGATGTGGAGCCTCGCCACATGACACGCGCTAATGCTTGTTTGCTATTAGATGCTACATGCTGAACACGGCAGAGAGAGAGCGAGAGAGAAACAGCGAGAGAGAGAGAGAGCAAGACAGAGAGAGCGAGAGAGAGAGCGAGAGAGAGAGAGAGGGAGGGAGGGAAGGAAGGAGAGAGAAATAGAGAGAGAAAGAGAGAGAAAAAGAAAGAAAGAAAGAAAGAGAGAGAGAGAGGGGGAGAGCGAGAAAGAGAGAGCGAGAGAGAGAGAGAGAGACTCAAACACACACAAAAGGGAGATAGAGAGAGAGAGAAAAAGCAGGTCCTCAACCCATCCATACAAACCAAACTGATACGGGCAACTTCAACAAAACACTGTCCTTGATTTATGCCCAACATCGTCACCCCAGATACCGTCTTCCTTTTTTGTGCCTTTTCAGCGCTTAGCGCTACGCGGGGTGGAAAACTTTGGACCCGAAGTGCAACATTCCCCCATTGTTTTTGTGCGATTGTTGTTTATCTGCATATGCGGTATAAATAATGAGCCAATGGGCTGTCTGAATTGTAATGACTCAAGGTCCACTCCAATGACACATTGGACGTCTGAAAACAAACAGGGGATACTAAAACTAGACCATACACACACGCGCACACACACAAACACATGCACACGCATATCTTGTTGGTACAGTTTTGGATGCAACTTCATGGTTATATATGTGTGTGTGTGTGTGTGTGTGTGTGTGTGTTTGAGTGTTGGTGGCTGCAGGCAGCCACCCTTGTGCCAGATGGGTTTCTTCACTGAACCAGAGCCGCACAAACACCTGCCTTTACATGTCATCCCAAATCTCTCCGAAACTTCAGCACACACAGGTAAACACACACATGTCATGCACACATACACACACCCAAACGAAACTTCCCAACCTCCCTCACACTACGTATACACACGCATACACACACAAGAGGACATACACACAAGGACACACATGCATGCACAAAGAAACACACAAACAAGGACACATACACACACACACACACACACACACACACACAGGCATACGCAAACACAATGACACACTCATACATAAATACATAAATACACACAGAGGCATACACACGCACTCGCGCAAGCCGACACACACACACACACACACACACACACACACAACCACCACTTTGCCAAAAGAGGAGGATACACACAACGAGGCAGCAGCATAACTAGGACTTCAGTCAGTCAGGAGATAACCAGCGACATGGTAATAACCGCCGCTACATGGAACCAGGGCTCGGGCCGGGTAGATCCTTTCATCAGCTGCTTGGCCCAAACAACATTCAGTTATGAAAATTAATTGGCAGTAGCTGGCTGCCAGGCTTGCCGTGTCTGGGTTGAAAGCACAGCAAGCGGTCTTGGCCCGATCAGTGACATTCTGGCCCGGCTGAGAGCTGGAGAGTGTGTCAGAGAGAGAGGTGGTGTGTGCGTTTCCATGTGTGTTTTTGTGTGTGTGAGAGAGAGAGAGAGAGAGAGAGAGAGTGAGAGAGAGAGAAACACACACACCATGTGTTTGTGTGTGTTCTACTCAGAGCGAGAGAGAGAGACAGAGAGAGAGAGAGAGAGAGAGAGAGAGAGAGAGAGAAACACACACACTGTGTTTGTGTGTGTGTTCTACTCAGAGAGAGAGAGAGAGAGAGAGAGAGAGAGAGAGAGAGAGAGAGAGAGAGAAGGACCACTGTATGAGTCTTTAGCATTAAGATATTATTGAGATTGAGATTAATTTATATTGTAAATGGGATTAATGTAAAATGTTATTCTCAAGTGGGATGAAGGGGTTTAGTCGTTTCACTATCGAGTCTCCACACGGATTCCTTTCTTTTTTGATCAGTGTTCGAGTTCCCCAAGAACCAAAAAGCACAGAGACAAAAAAAATAATACGTTTGCTTAACAGCCGACGGCACTGCGACAAAACTTGAATAAAATGCTTCCAGTCGGCTCCGGCACCGCCAGCAACACGACAACTCACCTTCGCGGTCCGGCCCAATTAGCCCAGTCCTTAGCATTAGTGCGAGCGCTTATTACACGCGCTCGGGGCTCCCTGGTGTGTGTCTGCACCACAATCACATTGTTGTTCATCGTTACCATTTTTGTCAGCCCTCAGCCGTGAGTCGGTGGTGGCGGCGATAAACCAAAGGACGTAAAGTTGCAGTGAGTACACACACACACACACACACACACACACACACAGAGCGTGCTCAACTTTTTACAAGGCCACATCGACTCTTTACAGCCGCTTGACATTGTGTCGAGCCGCTTCCAAACGGAGTTACTTTGCAGGTTTTAGAGTGCTTAGAGCACTCTAGAGGGCCGGGATTCAAATGGAGATTAAAAGTAATTCTGTCATGATAAAAAGGGCTTTAAAAGAGCAACGCTTAATTAAAAACTTGTGGCGGGGACGCCGTGCTCACCCTGCCGCGGGAGGGCCAGCACTGAGCGAGTGCGGCTCTGGCGACCGTCCGGGCGCCGGGGGCCACAGGGGTGGGAGCAGGTCGACCAGGGGGCCCAGGGGCCCACCACGCAGTCCCCGGGGCACGCCACCTCGCACGGCAGGGACGCCGCCGGGGGAGGCTCCCCTGCACACTGGGAGTCCGGGACCTCCGTGCCTGGTGGATGAGAGAGGGAGGGAGGGAGGGTGGGAAGGAGACAGAGACAGGGAGGGGGAGAGGGAGAGAGAGCGGAAAAAGGGGTGAGATTTCACAGGTGTCCATTCACCTTAAATACTGTTCATGAGCTAGTAATCGTCAGGTTGTTTTCATTGAAAGACCTAAAAGGATGAGGATAACAGGTGAGCAAAATTAATAGATTTGTTTCCCTTTTCGCAATAAAATGGAATGAATTCAAATCGGTTTTGTCATTATTAACCATTTGTCAGCCTTTGTCAAACGTGTCTTACGTCAACGATAAGTAGCCTTTGCTCAGGAATTCAGAAAAGCGGGCAAGCTTACGTTCCGTGTTTCAGTATTGAGGAGCGCGTCGCACAACATCGGTTCCGAAGACGACTTTTCCAGCGCGAAAAACAAAAGAGATTACCCTCTCCCCACGCCCGGAGCAGACAGCGCATCGCGATCCTTTGCTCCCCCACCATCACCAAGTGATGGCTCAATTTCTGCAGAACACGGATGTCATCACGATGTCAAAACAACGCCGGCAGCCTCCAAAACAATGCCTCCATCCAGGGGTGGTGGGGACAGGATGTACGACACGCTGCGCTATCATTAACTCTGCTGAACTATGCCACTCCATCACACACACGTGGCCCAAGAACAACAACTGCAGGGCAGATTTGTTGTCAATTTGTCTCTTTTGTACTCCCCAACAAGTGAGCAGAGAGAGAGAGAGAGAGAGAGAGAGAGAGAGAGAAAGAGAGGAAGGGGGAGGGATAGCTACAGCCAGCCCGACAGCAGATAGCGTCCTTTCATGGAGGGAGAGGGAGCGAGAGAGAGAGAGAGAGCGAGAGAAAGAGAGTGCAAGGAGCAATCCACCTCGGAGACTACTCGCTACATTCCAGCCGTGAAGTTTAAAGACGCCCCCCCTGCTCTCTGCAGCCATCAAAGCAACTGGCGTGTGTGCAGCGGGAGCTCTTTCTCTGGCGTGGAACTACCGCGGGCCATAGTACAGATACAGGCTTTCTTTCATCAGCCGAGACAGGAGCACAGCGCTCGCGAGGTGGATGGACCTCCGGCCCCCAGAAGTTAACAAATAGAACAAGACTCCAGAGTAGAAGCCTCCCTCCCTCCCACTCCTTCCCCCCATCCATTCCTCCCGTCCTCCATCCCTCCCTCCCACCCTCCCTCCTTCCACCATAGGCAGAGTTTGACCGTAACACAGAATGGAGTAAAGGGCCTAAAGACCTTTAGTTTAGTTTTTGTTTGTTTGAAGTTTTTTGTGTCGGCTCTACTTGCATGTTCTGTCCGAGCATGTCATGAATAAAGTGCATTACTAATAACTAATAAGAAACACGCATGGGGTCTGCAGAGCGAGTAGGAAACACAGGGAAACCTTAACATTCCTTACTGGAGCAACACTATGCAAACGCAAACCAATTATGTTTCCACTACTGTAAGAGAAAATAAAAACGAATGTACTCGACACACAGCAGCGCGACCAGCAGGGGACCGTGACTAGCAGGCAGTGGCCTCATGTATGCTGATGTAACACCCGACCCGCAGTGGGCTGCCTCGCCCGGGCCGGGCAGACACACCACACAGCGCTGGCGGTTATTTAAGCAGGGGCTGGGGATATTTATGATTTGCGTTGCATTGTCAAGCGAAGCGGCCCCCTGGGAAAGGCTCCCCCCTCCCCCCCCCCCGTTGCAGCAGGCGGCCAGTCGGTCACGGATGAGAGGGACGCGTGCCTGCAGTTAACCACCCTCACGCATGTTCCACCACGGGGAAGCTTGACACAGAGGTCCTATGCATATCCATATATAGTGGGATGGCATTTACCAATGGCGGTAAAATCAGTTCACAGCGGTGTCTAAAGGCAGCAATTTGCATGCTCGAGTCATATGCCATGTGTGCAAAAACACCCATTTAAGCTAAAACAATCGCAGCACTCAAGTGGGAAAAACGGAAAACTTGATGATACTTTACATAATTTGTTTGAACTCCAAAGTCACATTCCACAGTGTGTGTGGGAGTTCATTGTCTTTTGCCCTGGCAAACTTAAAGCGGAAATGTGTTGACGGTAAAGTTGGGAGCGCTGGAGATCTTTCGACACTCACGCCAGCCTAAGTGAGCTGACGGGAAAGTCGTTTTGTGAATGACGGGGCAGAGCCGTACATGCCATCCTGTCAACGTGTCACCCCCACACCTCTGCTGTCATTCCTGGTGCACGTGAGGTGGATGGCTTCACTTTTTTAGTTCACGCACAAAGCGAGGGGAACGGGAAAAAGGGGCAAACGCCTGCCGCACGATTAAAATTTAATAATGGAAAATAGGAATTGCAAAAGTTGGGTTCCACGTTATTGTGTTTGAAAACTTTATTGAAAAAAAAACGGGTCCTGTGAGGGAAGAGTGTTAACACACCCAGCTGCACTCCCCCATTCGCCCGCAGCTCCGTCACTCTAATCTTTGTATTCTTTTTTAAGAGGAATGACAATAGAGCCCTTTCAGCACATTCACGGAACCTTCCTATAGAAGAGGAAGGTCTTCACCCAGACTCCCATACCTCCCATACCTTACTTTGAATCCATACCTTATCAGAGATGGAAACGCAATGAAATCTTTAGCAGCGCAGCAGCAGTGCAGCAGCAGTGCATACCTCACCAACACCATTGTGTGATTACTGAGAGCGAAAAAGGCTATGAAAACAATAACAAAACAATCAATCACATTCTGCAGTAGGGAGGAAAATGCTAATAGATTCCCAAGTCTCCGATGTCACTTACCTTACGGTAGGTGACATCAATTAGTATAACCTTAACAGCATAACAACGGTTTGATGTTAATATAAGCTGACCCAACAAGCTGATGTCTTGAGAAATAGAATATAACACAGGTCTACGTAGAAGGCACTTCATATTGCTAGAATCTGCCACATTAGCTAATTAATTACACACCACATGCTTTCTTGTTGTGTACAAATTCATATGCCACTCAGTCTCCAGACTATGTTTCACGAGATTCTGCTCTTTCACCTATTACAAATCGGTGTAGAATTTAATACACTAACAGAACCCTGCTATCCCCGTGTCTCTCATTATATGATATAAGAAATTCTGATAAGAAAGGCTTCTAATCATGCATTGTGAGATAAATAGTGATTTTCCAACAAAATGCTGAAACCGAAAGAGAAAGCAGGCGTACATTTTGTCCCCCTGAATAACAGACAAAATACCGCTTCTAATGTTGGAACTGCCTATCCTCTGTGCGCGTGTACAGAGATCTTCTCATCAGATATAATGGCACTGCACAGCATGCTACAGCAGCTAAATATCTTACTTGCGAGGCAGACAATGGGCGGAGAGGGACCCACAACTGGACGTCCCTTCATCAGCACTAACGACAGATCTGAGCACTAAACTTGATCTAACACTCGGCTCAGCCTCTTGCTTATCCAGGAGGACATTTAAACTGGTAGAAATACAGTACAATCAAACAATGGGTACCACAAAAGAAACAAAGCTTTTCACAATTGATCAAACCACTTTGCAATGTAATGACTGCTATACAAGAGAGGATTCTGCTTAATGCATATTGACACACGACCCCAGCGAGCTGGGCAATTTAATAAACTCTGGGCTTTAATAAAGAAAACTCGAAATCTCAGTTCCAACAGATAGAAGAGACTGATGACTAGAAACTAGCCAGACAAAGGTACAGACAATAATAACGAACCGACAAAGGGAACTAAGGAAGTGGTATATAACGGGACTGACTAATGGGGGGATGAAGTGATCGCAGATGGGAGGGGCGGAACAGGTCGAGAATGGAAGCTAAATAACACGGTCACACAATGACAGCGAGCCCGCTTTCAACACTTTGTAGCTGCCAAGTGACATGTTGATAATTTCACAAAAAGAGAAATAATATAAAGCACGTTGTTTCTTTAAAACAAATCTTTGAGAAATAAATGCACATTCTCAGTGTTCTTTGTCTCATGTAAATTTTTAATACGCCTACGCATCTCTTCCTTGAAATTTCCTCTGCAGTTTAAGAACATTAGTAGATAAAGAGCTGCCCTAGCCAAGCACATTCATAATCTACTTCAGAAGCAATAGAATAATTGATGTATCAAAAAAGAAATCATCAAAATGGAGAAACCAAGCAGAATAAGCATGATTTTGAGAGTATCAAACCAAAAAAATCCAACCCCTCTTTTCAGGCCTCCCATCAACCCCACTACTCCAAAACGCAAGACAAGCTGTGTAGCTTAAGCCATATGTCTTCCTAGCCTTGTGGAAGGCTCTGGTCATGTGACACAAGGACAAAGCATTGCAACTAACCACATACATGGAATTCTTTCAAAAGTATTTTCCGGGAGGGAGGTCAATAGGATCACCAGCGTATATCAAATGATCTGCTGTAATAGACACTGCCATTATTAGTGGCTTTTCCTTCTCTGAAAATAGGCATAGCAGTGTCACGCACCAATTGTATATGCAACGGTACAGACCACTGAGCAGGATACATAGGGGGAACATAAAGACAACTTTTAAAAAGTCGTGTTTATGTGTTAATGTGGGAATTATGTCAACGGTGGAGTCCGCTTCTATTACATATTATATATTATAATATAAATATAATTTATTTAGATATACTACATTTTTACTGGATTATTACAGCCATGTGACAGCCACAGATACCGGATTTGTTTCATTTTTGGGATGTGTTAATGTTCTGCTCTATTCTGCCGTCTCTCTTTCCACTCTCAAGTCTCACCTTAAGCAGCTCAACTGAGACAGAACTTCCATGTGAACATGACATCAATACAACCTGAAATACAGACTTAATAAATCTGGTAAAAGAACGACAGATACCATAGGCTTCAGTTCTTTGCGTTATTCTTGATGTGTGAGACTGACAAATGATTATATTACATTTGAAGCCGACCTGAAACTCAAGGCGTGTCCCGTGCCTTATTGCCCTTCTCAACTCGTACTTGAAAGTCCAGCATAAACGATGACACTTCTCTGCCATCGTCATTCCTTGACGACTTCACACACATGGATAAATTAAGGAATTTACGTCATACTTTGAATGTACTTAATTGTGCATTCGCCCATGCCAAACTTTGATGGATTGCCTAATTCAAGAAAAGTTGCTAATGTTGCGAAGGTGCGTCGTGTACTTAATTACTGTGATGATAAATGTGCCTCAGTGTGCAGTGACAAGGAACTTCAGTGGACAGAGTGGCGCCTTACTGACAACAAACGGCATATGCCGTATCAATCAGCGTCACTCCCTCGTCTGATTACGGATATCTCGCTGTTGCAGTTATTTTGTTGATAGGACTACAGTCAACACACAGCGGAACCACGGACATCTCAGTGATAAGCTAAACAAACAAAAACAACTCGGTGACAAGTGGCAGCGTTGTAGAATTCCGACACTTGGAAAAGCTCTCTAAAGGTAAAAAAATAAATTAAAGGTAAGAAGGCAACCTGGAACTGCAATCAATCCATGTCCACAATAAATCCATCACCTCCGACCTGGGTGATTGCAGGTGCTGGATCCCCTTCAGTGATTTCAACTTTTCAGACGTTCGTCATTATGAATCAATGCCCAGGTTAAGGCCTTGACCTGAACAAGTGCACACACCTTAGCAGGAGCAGCATGGGGCACACGGTCCAGGCAGGACGATGAATGAAGGATACCCTTGTTGTGCTTTCAGGCTGGCTGTTACAACCTGCTTTTCTAACTTTTACAGGGAGGGTGGTTTTCACAGCAGCTTTGTACTATTCCAACATATGGGTCACAACCAGCTCACTCCATTCTTAAAGATACACTACGAACTTCCAAGGCAAGCTGGGCCACCGTCTTATACAGGTGACGCATCTTGTTGTGGAGGATTGTTTACGTCAGGCCTCATGCGTTCAGCACTGCATCCAGCGAGGTCAAGGTAGATATCGCCCCTGGCAAACAAGAGGTGCGCTCCGAGGCTGCAGAGATATTATTCAGTATCACCACCCAAGGCCGTCAGCCATCCTATAGAGCGGCGAGTCCTGCAGCTCCACCGCTTTGATATGCTGAACACTTATTGATGTTGCACGATCGAATGGACTATTCTGGTAAAGAACCAAAGGAAGGCCCCAACGTATAAACCTTGGACCTGGGTGGAGATAGGGGTGGAGAAGAGGTGGGGGGATACATGTATTCAATATTGCAGAGAGAAAAATGTCCTTGGTTGCGACCAAAGAGTTAAAACGTTTGAGCCTGCTTCTTTCCCTTTCAATCTTGGAATGCATTGTCGTCTGTGCTTGTAGCGGTTTGAGCGACTATGACAGCACCCATAATCGTCTCAATTCTCAAGTGGGAGCAGGGTCGCCTTGAACGACACTGACGTATTGTTTCCATGCTCAGGGAGAAGGGCGCTAGTTAAGCTAGTGTCAAGGCTGAGCCTTTTCATACACCAGCTGGGACCAGTTAGTTTAATCCTTGAGAAGAGCTAGGTCCAAATAGAAATAAATGAAGGAGCATACATGAAGGATGTTCTGAATTTTGAAGCTGTGTCAAGTGTTCTTAATCCCGCTTTTGATTAATAATCATCTATTCTTTTATTATTTTAGATCTTTGTGAAATGAGAAGATCTTATTATAAGTAATATGGGTTATTTGTTCTGTCTTTTTCCTTTACCCATGTATTCCTCATCAGGGGTGTTGTGGTTGTAAGTCAGGGTGACATCTCCAATGGCCTGCCAGGATAACGCATGGTCACATAAACCACCTCCATCTGCCATCCGCTAAACCCAGAGGGAGTGGATGTCTTTGCTTTCTCGTGCAGCCCCTCGCTTCTTTTAGAATAATTGTCGGTAACAAAACCTAATCAGAACAGGGGAAATGGAATGAGGTGTTTTTAGTTTGTTTGGCTGGATGGCCCAGGGTTTCCCCAGAATATACACAGTTTTAAGTGGCATGGAGGACAATATGTCAGATGCAATGGATTGCCTTCTGTTTCAATTTCAGAGTGCTTCATGGGTTGATTGAAGTTGCCTCGCACCTTGGCTTAGCAATACAACAGGTTGGCTTACCTTTGACGGTGGATCGTCTGGCTGCTGTAGATCTTTATTTTAGCTCCCTGTCAAGGAAACTCATCTGCCAGAAAGGAAGCTAAAGCATTCTTCTACTTTCCTTAGAAAGTATTCCTTCCCACCAGAACGGCATTTAGAGTTCTTAGAGCATGAAATGGACAATGCTAACATGATGCCATGTTGTGAAATTGGACAATTATAAGCTGAGAATTAATAAATTTGCTGAAATATTGAATTAAACTTTTTGGAAATTACAGCCATAACTCCAAAACTAGACTTGGTAAAAGTTCAAAAGAGCCGCTACATAAAAAGGTTGCAATTTCCTCTCTGAATACAACTTTTAAGTTGTTTTTAAAGTGTTTAATACATGAGACACAAGCATACGCAGAACAAACCTGCTGTGCAAACTCCCTGCTGTGCTCAACATATAAATGGATAATTTAACTCATTATTCGGTGCCATTAGCAGCAGATTGGGCTGCTTATCAGTACCCCTGGGATGGAAAAACTATTTATTATAAAATTGGACCAGGGAGAGCTGAAATTGTTAAGCAGTTGAAAGTAGCAATGTGTTACATTTCAACTAGCTTGTAGATCCAAACAACCTGGACATATCTGTAGCCATTGCTGATCGATAGTGCAAAAATTTGACTCAAACAGAAAAGGCCTATATCTAATTATTTATAATAAACAGATATCTCAGATTTTCCTGTGTGAAAGACAAATGATAAAACGTCACGCATTGTAACAGTAACAATTACAACTCTGGAACAATTAAACAGGAAAAATTACAATTCCTAGTGTTGAACATTCCAAGCAGCACAGAAACATTGAAATATCACTGTCTGACTTTCCAAATCATAAAAAGTTAAGTGTAAAACTGTGCCGTCTCGGTCCCGTTGGGAGTCTGCGTGCTACGGACAAAAAAAATATCTTTGACGCACGCATCACACCCGGAGGAGCGAGGAGGTAGTGGAGCGAGCCACCGGTCGAAGAGGCTATTTGATTCTGTTTCTCTCAAAGACCGGCCAAATGAATCTGTCAAGCACAACAGGGAAACAGCTAACAGCATGTTCACGCATGAAAACAAGATCCGGAAAGGTCGCTGGGGGTCGACGTGGGAGCGGAAAAAAAAAAAGTATTGATTGTATCCCAAGTCAAAAACAAAATACAAATTCATTCGTCCAATTAGCCAATTCTTCCATCAATCAATCTATCGAGCAGGCGGCAGAGAGACACAAAGTATGGAACACGGCCTGCGGTATCACACAGCTAGGTAGCCATGGGCAGGTATAAGGATGGTGATGGAGCCATATTGAACGGGCACTGAATTGGTCCTGTCAGCCACGTCAATTTCTCAAGACAGCTGAGAGAATATAGCTCTTTCTCACACTCTGAACCTCTGTCTTCCAGAATTAGTCTCTTTCCCCCTTTGTAAGTCTCTCTTCCTCCCTCTCTCTCCCACTCTTTCACAGACACATGCTTTGCAATATTTCTATGGCTCTTTCTGCGCCCCTTCTACCTTTCAACTGTTATTTCTGTCTGAACAGAGAAGCAGAGTATCCCTCGCATCAATTCCAGCCAGGTGAGAGCCTATTGTGAAACGGCAACAACAATTCAGGGGACTCAGGAGAGACGAGGCTATACAACAAACTGCCAGTTTTCAATGGGTTTTTTCCACCCATCTAGCGGCGGCTTGCAAATGTAATTGGAAATAATGGAGAGGATGATGACAACGGCAATACACAATTATGTACATTTCATATTAATAAGCTCACTAATCCATAAATATGGAATGGCATTAAATCCTGCCTGGGCGCATTATTGCTTGTTCTGATTTGCATACAGTGTGAAGGCCGGGTCGTTAAAGCCATCGCGTGGAAGATAGCCTCCTCCGTAAAGGTCTGTGGCAATTCCAACCGTGCCGTGATATTGCTCTACGTGATGCAGGAAAGTAAGCAATTATGTTTGGAATAATACTTCCAATAAGGCCCATTAATACCTCCAACGAGCCTCATTAAATGAAGAGCGGCAAGCCGACTTGTCAACAGCCGCAGACAATAGAGTCAGCACACGGGCGGTTTTCACAGGGCCTTGGCGGAGGCCCAGAGACGCCGTCGTTGTCTTGTCAAACCTCGTTAGGATCTCGGCTTTTTCTAATTTTTTCGGACCTTCGCGATGCCTCCTTGATAAACACGCGCGTAATCGGATTTGACAGGATGATAAAACAGCCGTCGGGGGGGAAAAAAACGAACAAACGGGAAAAAAAATTAAAAAGATGACATAATTAGGTTTATAATCTGTCCGAGATGAGCAGTGAGGCTCTTGTAAGGAAGCTGTAATTCTGACTGTTAATCAGACTAACGTTTGCCACCCCCCATAAACTGCAGTGATAGCGCTTTATGAATAATGCAGCGCACCGGTGACAGTGGCGGGAAGGCCACTGTCACACAATGGACCCCATTATGAGCGAGTGGCCATATTTCCATCTAATTGTCGGGGGGATTTTAAGTGAACTTTTGAAATGACGCAAGAAAAGAGAGTGTTATTCAGGCGTGTCTCCGTCACTGAGCGTGTAACCTAGGCGACGCAAAGCGCACCTTCGGCAGGAGTTACCAGTAGGCTATGTCCCGCATGGCTGTGAAAAATAGAAGACGAAGTAGAGGTTGCGAACTGGAAACAAAACCAAATCCCATTGACCGTCTGATGGTATTTTTTCGTTGATAAGGCCATATTAAGGTCTCCACTTGGTCCACACGTTGTTGCCATCAGCCGTGTTTTTGGGCCCCAGGTAATATCTGGGAACTCTTCGACAGCGGACACAGCTGATCAGCTACCTGAGTTAAACGCTAGCGACGTCTGTCGCGTTATATACATCGACCTCCGACGATGTATTTCACAGTTTTCCATCTAATGAGATACTTCAAAATGCACACAAAAATAAGTGGAACGAAACACAGCTAGTGTGCGCACGTTGCAGAGCTTGCGATCCTCCTCAAGTATGTCAGGAGTACTGCGCTGACAAAGACCCTGCCACTGGCTCACCAACCTCTGCCACCACTCACAGAGAGCATCCATCTGAATCAAAGACTGGGTTGAGCGCTAGTGGAAACGCCGGCCAAAAGAACCCAGAGGAAACCATCACCATGTCAGTCCACGGGGTTCATCCCCGCGAGACGCAATGAGCCGTGGGGGGGCGTACCTTCGGCGTTGACGCAGGTCACATTCTGGCCGGTGGTGCCCGGTCCGCAGGGGCCCTTGACGGGCACGCACTCCTCGAGGGGCCGCGTGCGCCACAGGTAGCAGGAGGGGTCCTCGCACGGCGCCGACTCCAGCAGGTGGGGACAGGTCTGGGACGACGCGTCCGCGGGCTCCCACAGCACCTTGCGCCTGCGGTGTCTGAAGCCTTGCATGGGAGACGAGAGAGAGAGAGAGAGAGAGAGAGAGGGAACGTTGGCGGGTCAAACAACGTCTTGATCCAAGTGCGAAAAAACAACACTCCTTCCAGAAAAACGAAAACACAAATGGAATGCAGCAGTGGGGAATGAGAGGGGCGTTGTGGAGAGCAGTACAGAAGAGGATGGTCGGGGAAGATAAAAAAGATATTCTAAATTATAATGTATCGGCTGTATCCTCTGCACCCAGTTCCAACAAAGCGCCGTGGAGCCTTTCCAAGCAGTATCACATAATAGGACGGGCACGATGAATGGCAATGAATGTTGGTGGAGGTGACCTCACACTCACTCCCATCCAACACGCAACTGTGTGACTACCGGGCGCATGGTGCAGGCAGAGAGACACAGAGAGACACAGAGAGACAGAGAGAGACCACACACACACACACACACACACACACACACACACACACACACACACACACACACACACACACACACACAC
>JAOPUA010000091.1:4210535-4221739 GCA_027122455.1 Trisopterus luscus
CTCCTCCTCCGCCACCTCCCCTGCCTCTCTATAAATAAAACCTCTGGTGGGGCCGTGGTGCTCCGTCTGCACCCCCACACAGTGAGCCCCTTGGAGGAGTGCGCCCACGGAGAGGCGCCCCAGGCAGGCCTGAGTGGAGCCGGACGCCTCAGACCTGCACTGGACCAGGTCTCGCCCGGTAGATCAGGATGTGGACCATTATGTACAAGGGTATCGTGGTTCTGATGATGATGGGTGCTGTTGACGGACGGTTCATAGAAAGACACCGACGTGTCAGCGTCAACAAATTCAGGAAGCTTATGTTTTTGAATCTCGCGAAGGCTTGAATGCAAATGAATGCAATTGCCATTTTAGTGCGTGCGTGTGTGCGTGCGTGCGAGTAGGGGATGGGGGGGGGCTGGACAGGACGGGATTGCATTAAAGAAAAGTGTGCTTCAAATAGCAATGAGCAAGCGATTTCCTTTTACACGGCGTGTGTGGCACGGCCGCTTAGTTTGAGTCTGAGAATGTGTGTACAGCATTCCTGTCTCTCCCTGTATTAGCATACGTGGCGCTAACTTCATTTCCTCTGTCTCACTCCCTCCACTGTGAGGCTTTAGGCTTTGCGGCAACAGGGGAAATAAGCACAAATGGCAATTTAACAGGATTTCTCCCCCTTTCGTTATATTGTCTCTCTCCTCTGCAACATCCTGTGAAGACAGAAACAAGCGTTGTCTAGCGACCCGCTGCTGTTAGCCAAGAACACTTGCGTGGAGATGTGGCAGGCGGCCACGTAGGGGGAGAGCTCTCGGTGTAACCATCTAGTTATGAAAAGTACGAAAATGATGACAACTAGAGCAAAGAGAGTTTTGCTGTTGTTGGTGTATCTGCCGGGGGTTTTTGTGTCTGCACCCGGGTACCACATGAGCCTCGTTTCACTAACGCTCAGTCTGGTCCGTGTCCGCGACCGGGTTAGGCTTGCTGGGGTGATTCACGGAACCCCAGCTGGAGTCGATGTGGTCTAGTCTTTTGTTTGATTGGCAGCAGACCTTTATTACAGTCATGGATTCAAAGGGCTTCGCTGGCCCGTATTCAAATGTGGTTCCACTGCCCTCCCCCCGGTTGGGCCGGAGCACGGAAAGATTTGGCAGGGAAAGGAAGACGTTCCTGTTGAAAACGTTAACCTTTTGGAAACCTTTAGAAGGTACGGGGCCCGGCGATGGGCCCCAGCAGCACATGGAGTCGGACTGCATCCGGTCTGTGAACACGTTTAAGGTTAAAGAACTAGACTAGCTGGCTACTGGTCCTGGTGGTCAAACAATCCTCCGTACCTATCTCTCCTGATTCCAAACATCCATTATCGACATTTTGTCAAGATTTCTCCCTTCTTTCTGATTCATCCTGAGAGCATTTAGCGGGCGCCTGCCAGAAATAACAATAGCGATACACCACTGCTGCCTTTTAGCATCAATCGGTGGCATGCAGGATGGAGTTTGTGGACAACAGTTATCTACCTTACTAGTACTTTACACAATGTCTTATCGCAGACCAGAGTAGATCTCGTAGTAGATCTAGTAGTAGTTGCAGAATTGCGGGAGGGAAGTTAATTCGGAAAATTGTATTCGAGACAAATGCTGGATGGAAGCAAGGAGTGGCGGTTCCGATGGCTCTATCGCCCCGACCCGCCCCCCCCTCTGAGGGCTCGGGCAGAACTGCTGCGGTGTGATTTGTTTCTGCTAATCCTTGTGGCAGACGAGGGATGAGTCCCTTCCTCCCCGGGGTCGGACTTGTCATTCCTGCCGGCGAGTCACGTCAGCCTGGAAGTGTGCGTTCCCCTCCCCCCTCCCCCCCGAGTGATTCCCCTTAGGGGGATTATCACCGCAGCCGTTGGAGGTGGCTTTTGTGTTGCGGTTGGTAATCCTGTTGTCGCGTTGTCGTCGTCGTTAGCGTGCGGTCCCTTTGTGGCGGCGGCGGCGTGTGAGGTCGGGCGTGGGCGTCACACACTGTCAGACGTCCCCCTTTAGCGTCAAGTTCTCACTCAGTTACTGTGAGTTCCTGAGGATCAAACGCCGGGCCGTTCCCCCGACAAAATGAGTCACCGCTCGCATTACGTGTGCGTTGCGTGGGACGTGACGTTTGTGTGTGTGTGTGTGTGTGTGTGTCAGTTTTAGCCAGCGTGCTAAACCCGCGCTGCGTAGCGTGTGTGTTTTTAGAAGAGTGTGTTTAGAACGCGGTGCGTGTTTTGCTGTGGGGTATGATGTTGTAAGTGTAAAGGCCGGCATGCATCAGCCATCACCGCTTTGCTTTATTGCCCCACATCTGAACACACATTTATCCCCCCCCCCCCCCCCCACCGATGCCTCGGGGATGGACAGGTGTGCTGGATACACAGATTGTGCGTGACGATGAGCATAACACCGCCCTGGTCCACGAGTGACAGTATCTCGCCCCCTCCCCGTCTCTCTCTCTCCCTGTGATGCGCGTGACCTTTCCATATGGCCGGCCCAGAGTTACACAAACAAAGTCGTCAAAAAATACACAACAGCAATAAGCTTACTGCTGCCTGCTAATTAGCCACATCTGTCTTGATTCCTAGTTTTCTGTGTGCGTGTGTGTGGGCCCGCGCCGCTGTGTTTGCGCACGTGCTAGCATACGTGCGCGTGCTGGCGTGTGCGTGTGTGCTGGCGTGTGTGTGTGTGCGTGCTAGCGTGTGTGTGTGTGTGTGTGTGTGTGCGTGCTAGTGTGTGTGTGTACTAGCGTTTGCGCACGTGCTAGTGTGTGTGTGTGTGTGTGTGAGAGTGTGTGTGTGTGTGTGTATGTGTGTGTGTGCGGGGAAACATCACTATACATTTGGATGATTACTGAAGTGCTAATTAAACACTGCACAGTGTAAGATACATGCAAAAACATGCTATCCATCAATCGCATCTGTTACACCACTATCAATTGCGGAATGAAGTAACACAAAGGTGATTGATTATATGGCTTGCTGATGAAAGCCCTCGCATTTTCAGTACTGTGAATGTTGCGAACTTGGTGTTGGTAGTGACGTTCCCGGGAGAAATTAGAAGGGGTGCACAGCTAGTGATGCGTTTCCCATTACCCAAGCATGGTTGTTCCTCCAGAGAGGGTCGGGGGAACTAACACAGGTGACCCTGTTTGGATCGCTGGGAATGGAGGTCCACACACACCCCTGCAATTACCTATTATCGCCATAGGGGTCACAAAAGAAAACCAAACGGAGATCTTTGAGATTGCTACTTTAAAGGGGACATATTATACCATCAGGTGTGAGTGTGATTAGCCGTTACAAGCCGTTTTGAAAATGTGCCGCTTCTGACATCACAGGTGGGCGTGTCCACCTAGATGTGTGCTGGATAGATCAGTCTACCAGCCCACCCAGTGGACTGTAGCACATGTTGCTCATCTATCCATCATACATCTACGCGGACACGCCCACCTGTGTTGTCAGAAGCGGCACATTTTCAAAATGGCACACTCACACCTGGTGGTATAATATGCCCCCTTTAAGTGAGGAGAACAAAGGTAATTGGAAGGTGTCAATTAATTATGCATTCAAGTCAAGGTGAAAAAGCTGGCAACAAAGGTTGTTATTTATTTTGCAAAAAATAAGGAAATTAAAATAAGAACAACACTTACATTATATGTTTCTGGTAAAAAAATATATATATCTAGTATGGCAGGCACTACACCAAATTTGTGCATTTGTGGACACTTAATTATTTTTGATTTGTACTTTTAAGGGTGGTTTGTGGTATTTTGTTGTTATAGAAGAACAAATAAAATAAAAGTCCTTGACAGAGCACACTAAAAGTAAGTTGAGGGTAGTAGGTCTGTTACTGGGGGAAGACATCAAGTGTTCAACCCTCTACGTTACACTGGACACCAGAGTTACAGGGACACCAATGGAGAACAACCTAAAAAAGCACAAATAGATTTTTCTCACCGAGCTTAAATCAACTTTTGTTCTAAAAGAAATACAGAAATTGCAGGAATTGTTCCAATATTATGCTTATCCCTAAAAGCCATCATGATGTAAGGTTTGCTTGTGTTTCTTTCTGATATCAATTGATTGAATCTCAAACACAAAATGTTTCTGATGATTTCATGATAAACCAAGTACTTTACATAAGGCTGATATAAGCCCCCCCACCCATTCAACCCTTTGACATGTAACTTGCAAAGGATTTCTAAACAGGGGACTGGGGGCGGGGGGGTAGGGGGGTCTGCTCTGAAAGCCAACTCTGCTCCTCTCCTGGGACTAACTGTCTGATCTGACTTACTTGGAAATTCTTTGCCTTGTGGCTCTCTTGAGACTGGTCGCCAGCTTTTTCATGACAACCTCAAACAAGTCCTCCCTCTAACAGGAAGTGCTGCGCAGGGTTAAGCTGCGGCGGCGCGTTCAGACACAGATCGGACGGTCAACGGTGAGGGCACCTTGAACACGGCCCTCAAAGTTCTCTTCTGACTCACTTTGATAGCGAGCATGCACTCTCCCCACGAGTCCCTAGCTTCCCCACACAAACCAATACACGGCCTCAACGGCAACTGAGAACTAAAGGGGCTCTAAGTTTAGAGCATGTATTGGTTTCTGAAGGTATTCATTTTCTGCTGCCTGCTTCTGTGTCTCTCTACGCAGAGCGTTGTTTAGGAGAATAAATGTGTTGGGTTTTTACAAGGGGTTGAATAATAGTGGCGCTAATTGGAGCCGTATCTTTTAGCCGCAGATCGATAGTGAACTTTGAAATGTTGTTTTCTTCTCTGACCTTGTTCCTAATCAGGCAGACTTGGTGGACTAGATCCAGACTACCCATGGGAGGCAGGCAAGGAGGGAAGATAACATTTTTTATTTTTTTTACGGGCATTTGTGCGCATTTGAGGACGATTTGCCGAGTTTGTAATGCCACGCTGCATAATTGATACGGTGTGAATGGAGCAGAGGACACCTTGAAAGCGTTACATAAAACACAACAATAGGCTGCATGTAAAGACGGATAAATGCAAATGGATGTATGAAATTATGTTGGTGCCGTCCCACTAAAACTCTGGTGCCAATGTGATTCAAGAAATTACTTTTGGAACATAGCCTATGTTTTATCGTTTGATTATGGATGCTTCTTAGTTTAGATCTATGCTGAAGATCTATAGACCTCAAGCTCCACATTATATGAGGTGTTCCTTTCTTTTTATCAACGGAAAAAGGCCTCTTGCAGTGTTCTGTTATAGCACTGGAAATGCCATTGTTGAGGACAAATTGATTTGAAGCACTTATTATATTAGATCTAAGCATATAGACATACTATATTGACAATATATATGTATCTGACAGAGCTAAACTCTAAACTGCTGTGCGGTATTGCCATCTAATTATTTTGAACATGATGTAGAACTATAGATGTCTGGTAAAACAACATTACTTTCCCAAAATAAAGAAAAAATTTTCGGAAAGACACTTTTTTTCTTTCGCGTCCGTATGCTATCCGTATTCTGTTGCAAGCACATGAAGTAGGGGATTAGCATTAGAGGCTGCCAATCAACTTGATATCCCTTCGAAATTCATTCGATTAAACCTGCTTATACACAGAAAACATGGAGGAAGAACAGCCATCCAACATTTATTTTGCTTTCAAATGTACATCCAAAACATTTAGAAAATGTGTAATGAAATTCAATAGTGATGAATCGATCTGTGATCTGTGTTGGCGAGTCAAAGTCTCTCGTGTATCTGAGGAGGCCGTCTTTAAATTGTCTTATGTTCGAATTCTATTGTAGCAAAGTGCTGAGCTTGTACTGGTCACATCTGAAGCCGTTTAGAGACTGATCAATTAATGAGTACTTGCACATTAGCCATCTCATAGGCCTAATCCTCCAACATTCTCCTGGTGCTTTTTCATCTGCTAATGGGTGTAATTTAAAAATACTATTACACCACCGCATCCCAAAAGCCCTCTAGTGTAAACGTAATGAAATATGCGTCGAAAAATGAACGAGTTCCATGGGAAAAATGATTAGGTCTCTCTCCCCGAAAATTACAGAACATGCTGATTCACACATTGCTATATTTAGGTTTGGATAGTCACATAAGGTAGGTGAAAGAACACTCTTTACTTATTAAATTAGGGCACAGTAGTGTGCAACAATATTATATTATTATGAGTCATGAACTCAAAAAGATTTGCAATAACTAAAAGTAGAATAAATAACGACATTGCCAGCGGTGCCTTAGCTGGCTGTGTAGCATCAAATGCCACAAAATGGTGCCCAAAATATGCCAAGAAAATGACTTTGCTGAAATAGATTTTGAATTAACTTAAATAAAGATATTTTGTAATCTTGTTCTTTGTTCAATTTATATTATATTTGATTGGGTTTGGAAAATTACCTTTGTTACACAATGGCACTTGCTTTTGGGGCTCATTATGGGCTATTATGGGCTTCTTCCAATGGCTGACAGCCCCATCAATGAAATCCTGGAGCGTGAGTTCTTAATCATTTCACTAATATAATACAGCACAGTAGTTTTGATAGAAAAAGGCCATTCAACTGAAAAACGGCTGTTCCTTGCTGTGTGCTCCTTTTAAGTTAAGGGGAGGGAGGAAGGGAGGGAGGAAGAGAGGGGGGGAGTGGAACTGTGACCTCCTGTTTGATAATGTGTGCCCATCTTACAAAGTACAATGTTAACCACTTCAAAGAGGACTTTGGAAAATGAGTATGCCAAGAATGACAGTCAAGAATTTGATCATCACCTGGCTAGGAACAGAAACTTAACAAACGTAGCTTTATGGTCCCATCTACTAGAAACAAACCGACTGCAAGCTGTTTATACATCCGTTACGTGAATGATTATTGGATTATGTTCTGGTTGAATGGGACTTAAAGTTGGTAGCACAATTAGGTCCTTCTGCTCAAAGTGGTGGCAGCAACATTGGCAACAATAAATTCGGTGAAATCGTACTTCTACCAGCACTGAAAATATGTTACAAAAATCTGCAACAAAGCAGAAAAATTACAAAACCAGTCCAACAGTAGAGCTAATTTGTTTACATGGCTTTCTCCTATTTGACATGAATAATAAAAACACTGCACAAAACACCATACCTCTACAAATCGTTAACTTTTTTGCTCTTGTTAAAAGCAGTATAAACAGACTGGACAGTACCAGGGCAGCAACACTTAACATCAAATATACACAGTTTCTCAATATATCTACACTAGCAACAGAATCTTCAGGAGAGCAATGACAAAACCTAAACATTGTTTAATTTATGCTTCCGGCTGTCCAATAATATTGCAGTGCATTGGGTATAAACCTGGAATGAAATAAATTGGGAATTGCTTGCTTTGATTGGTTGGTTGGTTGATCGGTTTAGTCCCTGAGGCCTGAAGCTAAAGTACTTAATTTGCTTGCGTTGAATTCATTTAGATTCACAACAGATGTAAAAGCCTGATGTGTCGTCCTAATACAAATAGAGTAAAAACAAACAATCGCACAAGTAAATACATAGGCACTGCATAAATATCAAGCCCAGTGCTTGCAAAGTCTTGCAATATGACTTAACCAAGCAATCAGATGTTGCAACAAGAGGCCCGGCCATTTTGTTTTATTGTATGGTTGTAGGTGAATTCACTCGTTTTTGATTTAATTCTTGCTTTTGTGCAAATACAACACAAGCAACCCGAGGTCACAAATAAATCCAAAAGAAAATGTGTTCCTCTGTCAATGCACTAGATGCCTTGTCAGCTGAAAGTTCACTGATTAAAACTTTTGTACTATCTCTTGTTGAGAGCGAGGTCCTTATTGGGCCTTTTCTACACCCACCCAGAATGAGCTTGTAAAGTAAACAGGTCCATACCAGGTTTCAAAAAATACCCTACAAGCCAATCATAAGAAATATATAGCTTTCCCATCAAAATTATATTCTAGGAAATTACAGTAATTTGAACATATGACAAAAAAGTGAAAAGACTGAAGCCGACATTGAAGGAACCTGTTGTCCTCCAGTTGTGTGTGCTCGGAGATGTCTGAATAAATCAAATCGGGTGTGGATGTTTACTCCTCATCTCATAGCACCCCTTCATATATTCCCTCAGAGATTCAAGGAGTGGAATTTGCAAGGTTCAGATGGCAATGTGGTTGTCCTGAACTCATCTAGGAAAGCTAGGGCGCATACTTAGTGGGCAATAAACCTGCCAACTTTCAGAAGTCCATTTCTTTTCTGACAGGCCACTGACAGCTCCCATTCCCTCTACACACACCCACACCCAACAGTAGCTGAACTAGTTATACTGCTGCTTCCAATTTGCCACCGTTATAATATGATAAGGCACATGCGAGTGCTGGAAGTTAATCAGCAGGAAATACAAGTCACAAATAACATACAATCACCAGACAAGAGTTGTGACTGTATTAGTCACAACCATCTCAAGGGCCGTTGAACAGAGGACCAATGCAGTGTGCAATTATAATATATGGTATTTTGTAGTGGTAGGTTCATGGTAATTTCATGTCATCACATTAAAAATATATAATTTGCTGACGAAAGAAGAAAAGAAAAAGCCTAGTAATAGACTCAGTAGAAACACAGAAGAAGAGTGTTCAAAAAGGGGTCATTTCTGTTCTAGTTCAAAGACTGTTCTAATAGACGCAGTGCTCACTGCGCCATTTCCCTGAATTTTGAGATATCGATGAAGGTCAATCCTAAATAGATCCACAGGCCTTCGTTTGAAGCGAAGACTTGAAGCTAAGCCCGGCTTTGAGGAACTGGCTGACAAGAGATTTACTCCACAATGATGGAGGCTTGGATAAACACAATAGACGTGCCACACGTTTGAAGCTATATCTTTCTTTCCTTGACAAGTTTGAGCTCAATAAGGTTTTTAATGAAATGAGATGCAAGAAATGCTTTATTTAATACACAAGATTATCGGCCAATTCTCAGTGAACGCTACACATGGAATTGCTTGACTTTTTACTCTTCCGAAATCTGTGGATGAATGGCATTGACCATTTTTTGTGAGCAATGGGCGAAAGAACAGGAATGCAGTATCTGCTTTATGCTTTGCCGCTATGTACTGTTGAGGGAGACAATACATGACATTGTGTTTTATTGCATTCACTGTCGTCTGCAACTTGACCTTCACTCTTCAATTGGCAATTGTAACCAACTGTGTTTTAATAACACTGATAACCCTAAGGTTTCATTATCTGAATGAAACAAAGGGAATTACATATTCTTTTATTTTTGCAAAGAACTTTGGCTGTCATTGCATTTGCATTTCCTTACTTTAGTTGTGATTTTAACTAAAACATACTATTGAAGATAAAATATCCAAGCCCTGCAGAGCCATAAAACATTCTTTATAATTCATACATATTTGGACACGTTGTCAGACGTTGTCAAATTTGATAATACTGCGACATATCAATTCTTTTTTTCCAAGAGAAGTAAGTAAACTACTTTCTTTCCAAGATTTAACTCAGCCGTGACACCTTTTAACATGCACCGCAGACATCAAATTTATGTTTTTCTGGCACCGAGGTGTCTTCAACTGTGATGCGACTGAACTGTGCGAACTTCTTGATTCTTCACTTAAGTGACAGCCTATAAACCGTCTCAGCCCCGTGGAGCGGACGTTTGAACCGCACTCCCACCAAGACATCCTTTTTAGAAAATATTCTTTCTAAAGGGAACTTATTAATCCTTTATTACCACTCGGGCAGCGTCATTATTCAACCACAGAGAGAAATGAACATGCTAATTGCACAGCAAGTGGGGGCTTTTGTTTGAGAGGCAAATCCATTTTCTAAAATACGATTTTTTTTGGGGTGTGAGAGTTTATGAAGTGAGAAATAGAATGAATGCTAAGATTAACTTCAAACACTTTGTGATATCAAATGGATGCCATTGGCTCTTTGAAAATATGGCTAATATTAACTGAGGAGAGGCAAAACCAAACCAGAGAACAAACCTGTGTGCTCAAGCACGGAAAAGATTGGCACGGCCTCGTTTGCACATATCTCCTGCGGTAGATCACGATTTGTTTACACATGAAGATTTTGGTCTGAATCAACTGTAAAACAACTCATTGATTCTTTTTCTTCCAGCTCCCTGTCTCATGAACACGCCTAAAGTAGAAACCATTGCCAGCAGGGGACATCTTTTTTCACCTTGCCCTCTCATTGAATGATGAACTGAATTTAGCAACGCCCTCGTGTAGAAACTCTGCGGAAGTGAAAAGTAATGAATGCGCGGTTTAAATGGCTACTGCACCAAACGCTGCAGGGACAGACTTGTTCCGACAGCCTACCTGCAATGCAATTCACCTCGCTCACGCTACTGCAACGGCAGAAGACAAAGAAAACGAAACCCAACAAAACTAAAGCAATAAAGCAACTTCCAAAAATCCAGAGCGGTGTGAACACTTGGAATTCATTATTTACCGCACAGCTCCCGGCGATCACATAGTCATGTCACAGCACACACATCATTATAACGGAGATAACAGTGTGGAGGTTGTCAACTTAGGGCCGATGATTGATTGTTGTGTGGGAAGCATGTATTATTATGCTAACCGCACCAGAAACACCTAGGCCGTGTTTCTCTCTGCATAAATTACACAATTGGAATGCCACAGAAATTGGTGCCAAAGATTATGGATCCAGCTGTATGTATATTGATATATAATTTTTTTATTATTATTATTTTCCTGAGGCCGAGCAGGAGAAATGGATAATATAACAAGAGACGACACAGCAGGGCACGGGCCAAGGGCGTAACCCATGGGGTGTCCGTCTATCTGGCAGTAGTATCATTTCCACCATGCCTGGCACCTTCTCGACGGACCGACAGACACAGCCCAACCAGAGGCGGACAGAAACAGACGGAAGGACGGACAGACGGACAGACGGAGGGGTCTCAGGCTTCCTACCTGCTCGCCATGAGAAGTGGCGGTCCCGGGGGAACTCGATGTCGGACTGGACCACCTGGGTGGCGTGCAGAGACAAGAGCAGGAGGAGCGCCAGGTAGCTGCTGGGGGCTCCCTGGGTCCGGGCGCCGGCCGCAAAGCCATGTTCCAGAACCATAGTCGAGCCCTTTGACTCTGCTGCCTCTTACTCCTGTCAGGGCGGGAAGGCTGAATTAATCAACTCGTAGCAGACATAACATAAGGCTGGTGTGTGTGTGTGTGTGTGTGTGTGTGTGTGT
>JAOPUA010000091.1:4259120-4272367 GCA_027122455.1 Trisopterus luscus
CATTTACCTCAAGCCCCTCCCTCCCTTTCTCTTCAAGCCCCTCCCTCTTATCACCTCAAGCCCCTCCCTCCCTTTCTCCTCAAGCCACTCCCTCTTATCACCTCAAGCCCCTCCCTCCCTTTCTCCTCAAGCCACTTCCTCTTATCACCTCAAGCCCCTCCCTCCCTTTCTCCTCAAGCCCCCTGTACTAGTGAAACGCTCTCCTATGCAACTCAGTTCTTAAGGCTTGAACTCTGAACTGCATAGGTTAACTAACCCTATATTTATAAATCCAAGTCGATTATCACCCTTCACACCAATGATACTGCATCAATCAGTGACTACAAATTAATACATTTGAGTCGCAGCCCTAATCTAAAGGATCAGAATCATTAGCGTTTTCTAAGCGCCGTCAGAAACCTGCCACTCCACCGCCCTGACCCCGTTTCGCTATGCATCTTAATAGCCAGACGGGGGCTGAACCATCCTGCATTGTAGTCGCCCTTCTGTACAGTTGCGGAGTGTGGGTGAATCTCACCCACCCTGACACAAGGCTGTCCGTCGGCGGTCCCATGTCCTCCATAATTGTGTGTTTGATGGATTCTTTCTTTCCACCCTCTGACTCTTTTTTTGGGGTAATTGGCTGAGCCAGTGATAACCCCCTTTGTCATTCTCCTCTGGTATCCACAGGCCTAGCCACCCACCACCTCCATCCATGCAGTTCTTGACTAAAAAGCTGGCATAGCCTGTTATAATTGGAACTTTCCACACACGCTCGGGGATCTGTTTTTAAGCCGGCCTCGCTTGGGGTGTGAGGTTCCCTCAGACAACAAGAAACTCCCCGTTGACCATTGAACATGCAGCGTCAAGATGGCAGCCACAAGTTATTACCACGTCAAAACACAAAGTTAGCATTCTTCATATATGGTTAAGCACATCAGAATATGTGTTTCATGACCGTAAAAAAGCATATGTAAAACTTGATTTTCATGACATGTCACAAGTGCAACTCTCCATGAGTAAATAAAGATGCACAGGCAACCGTGAGGAGGCAATATTCTCAATTTTAATTGTTGCCACATTTGACAGTCTTACGAGAGTGTGCTCTTTATTATTGTTGACACAAGACAAGCCTATTTGATGTGGGGAGATTGACATTGACATACATTGAGTGAACTGATGTCATATTTCGTCAAGAATGGGGATGACTGAGTAATCACTGCTTCTAGTCACAGCCCTAAACCCAGACAGTCACAATCTTAAATCTACGGCTGGCATTAATCCTGACAGAGGATTCAAATCACCCAATCCCATTTGAGCAAACAAGGCTCTGCATGCATGTGCATCCATCAGGGCAAATCACAAACACAACACTATGGCTAGCTGCTGGCAGTTTTAGTGTTATTTATTTTTTATCTGATTATGCGCTTTTATTTCAACTCCCAATCAGGCTTTCCATCCGACTGTCTGCCTGAATGTCTCTGGGCCGTTTAACCTTACAAGGCACTGTCAGATCGAGCCAAATGTTCCCGCAGCCCTATCTCTCTCTGCCTCTGCTTAGCAACTCTGCTGCCATTTGCTATTTATTGGTGTTCCTATTGCTTTTCCTATTGGGCTGCATGAACTTTTCAGAAAAAGCAGCTTTTTAAATGCAGCGATGCATCTCTATGGTTTCCTCCAAACTGACAAAGCTAGCAGTTTGGATGATGGCTTATCACAAATGAGTGGAATATGAAAACAACAATGGTTTTAGATGTTTTGTGAAAAATTTTGAATGTAGAGTGTTAAACAGCATCCATGTAGTGTTCTGCCATGTTATTTTTAATGCAAGGTAATGGACTGAAGGTTAAGAGGCTGGTAAGGAGTACCAAATGGAGGGAAAGAAACAATTCCATACATAATGATGTGAGTTGACAATGAAAGCACTAAAGAAACTATAAATAAACGTCCTGTTTTCGCTCTACGACATCGGATATCAGCAGTAAATGGTCTGTAAACAGGCAAGAGTGTCATGCAGGACCTTTTTGGCTTGTCAGCCCAAATTTAGCATAATGTGACAGCATCTTGAGGAGTAAATGACCTGCAAGTGCCACTGGCCGCTGCATTTGTTTAGGCACACAATATCAAAATTCAACGACTCATGAAAAGGCTGTAGTTAGTTAAGCTAAGATTAATAGCTTGGTTACTTGTGGGCTTCTTTCTTTTTTCTTCTTTTCTGAAATGCTGAAATGCAACATAAAAGATGAAATGCAACATAAAAGAACAGCTCTAAGCGTTTCCGAGGTGACATTGTCAGAAATGAAATTGTTCGAGAGCACCATGTAAGCAAGGCTGTAAGGAAGAGTCTGTGCATGCATAATAGGTCTGGATCGGCATCAAAAATGTATATGCCAATGGTGTGCGCTAAGACTTTTGAATCCCCTCTCCAGACCTTTGTGCTCTGTGTAGGTCGCCTACCCTAAGGGGAGGAGCATGTGCAGTTGTTTTCATACCGCTTAAAGGGACAGAAAGAACAAGAGAACATACACTAGCAACGGATCTGGGCCAGAAAGAGCGGGAACCGAAGTTTGACTCCTGAAAGTGTTGGCCCAAGGTGGTTATTTTTAATTTCTGGACAGAGTGGTAAGGGGTCTTGAAGCCCATACATTTGGAAGGCTTTTAACAAGGGCATTCTGGAAGTTATAAATCCTATGTTGACCCCTTATGGAACTTTCCCATTAAAAATACATCATGGTCCTGGGTAGCTCATAGCATTTATTCTGCAAGGTTTAGGGGTTCAATTCCCACTGTGGCCACCCACGGTAAAAATAAATGGTCTCATAGTATTGTAAGACGCTTGGATAAAAGTTTCCACAAAATGTTTATTTTTTTACATATTATAACACTAGGGCTTTATCTTTCCCCAAAACATACGTGAAGAATGTATTGATTTGATGGATGACGACTATTGACATCATCCATATCCAATATCATCATCAACATCTTGGATCAACATCCAAGTCCAATATAAAACTGCTGAATACTTAGTAAAGTATTAGTAGTAAGTATCAAAATATTCTAAAAGGACCACTCACTGCCCTTGGGTTGTGATGGCTATTAAGTACTGATTTCTGTTTCTCTCATGTTATGTCTTTCGTCCTATTTCTGCAAACGTTTGAGAACAACAACAAATTGTTGTTCTCAAATGTTTCTCTATTACATATAAAAAAAAAGAAACACATTTTTCTTTTGAGCATCTCAAGGCGATGCACACCAGGGAATGATAGAGTGGTATTTGAATTTGTGCGAATACAAATCATTGCACCTAAATTAGCATTTATGAGCTTTGCAACATACACACCACTGCAAAAGTAGAAATTAACCAAAAAATATAATAAATAAATGCAAGCAGACATGATTAATGGGTGCGGTGGCTGCTTCACAACACCCACACAATAGGAGTGCTGGCTGGACCAGAGAGGAAGGAGGCCTCAATACACCTGGTGCTTTATACTCATCACACCTCCTGATGGACATATCTAGTGAAGTTGTTGGAGAGTGTCTGCTTTGGTGACATACAGAAGCAGACAGGTGGTAATCCCCTTTGCTGGTTGGATGATGTGCCTTTCGTTTGCTCCGGCCGTGCCATTGACTAGGGCAGGTGCGGCGGTGAACCGGACAGTTCTGCTGGTGGAGAGGATTGATGCTTATAGTGTATTTGGAGAAGGTGAGGCAGCCCTGTCAGACGAGGAGGCTTGGACTTTCCAATGAAGCACATTGATTGTTGATCTCATGAGATGCGATGCAATAATGGATCCATCTCTTTCCAGTCCATGGATCTGACAGAATATACATGCCTGGGATATTACATTTTGAAAGCTGCCGTTATGTGATGGTATGATGGTAGTTGTTTCAGGAAGAATTTCACCATCTACACAGTTTGGGATACGGTTCACTCACAGGTCAATACAGCTGAGACCTATGTTGTTTCCCCCCCCCCCCTAGCGGGTAGACATCTCATCATCTGGATGAGATACCTGACCTCAAAATAAGGAAAAAAATTGAGAAATCCCAGAGGGTTGAGGGGGGCAGCCGAGTGTTTATAGCCAATAGAGCAAGGGTGAGAGCACACCCTTGGAATTGAAAATGTGTATGTCAAGACGTACACTGGCTTGTGTCTGTCAGAAACGTAATGACGCTTTTGCATACCAAGTTCACTTCTGAGTAGAACATTCTGACGTGGAACGACAGCAATAAACGGTGGGATTCAAAGTGCCCATCTTTGGATTCAAAGTGGCACAATTTTGAGTAAGAAGGAATTTCGAGTATGTGCCTATACTGTTGCAGTGTGTGTGTGCCAAGCCACCCCCACTTTTCCATTTGGCCCACAATAATCCATAACAAGCAATTAAACGCTACGTGCATCACGGTCACGCCTGTCAAAGAAGACAAGCGAGGCAAGGGGGTTAGCCTGGCGTCGCTGTCCACGCATTGTGTGGATCGTGCCTTGCTGAGCTACATAGCTGCTAGTTGCCTTCCTTACTGAAATGTTCGTTAATCCGCAGCCACAACAGCAATCGAATGTATCGCCCCTGATCGCTTGAGGATTTAGAGTCCATTGGACATGGCAACCTTTGGTCCGCAAGACACTTTCATCTCTCGAAACCAAACTCCCCATGGCAACCGATTAAAAAAAAAACAACAAAGACCAGATCGGACTGGGATTGGACGTGCATCGAAGGTCAACGCCAGCCAAGCTCGGTCAAAGATATTTCGACTTGGGAGTGCTGCGATAATACGGATTATGAGTGTGATGGGACCGGAGACCAGGGCAGCCCCACCAATGGCTGAAACGTGAAAGGGCAGCTGACTGCTCAGGCGGACTGTGGAGGCTGAGGGATAGACCGTTCAAAACTTTTACCTAAACTTCTCTGCACGGTCTGTCACTTTCCTTTAGGATGCAGGAAGAAGAGAAACGGAGCAGGAAGCACAAGAGGACAGAGGGCTGGGGAGCGCTGGGGATTGTAGGGGGGAGGGGTGAAAGCCACTTTGCTCTGACACCCAGACACATTCTAAAGGGAGTAATGAAAACAGTCCAGAAGGGAGACATTGAGTAATTACACAGCTGGCAGTGTTATCCATTACAGCTGAAAGTACACGGAGGGACGCTAGGAGTGAGGGCGGCAAGCGGTGAGAGAAATGCTCCACTTATTTACATTTAGACAAGTCTTTTCCTCAAGCCAAACCCACATCTCCCCCATGACAAGGTTAAGAATCTTTTAATCTGCCACCCCAGAGGCCCGGTCATGTGACTATCAAGTCAACGCTTATGTGTGCACCGGGTTCCAGGAGTTGTCTGTTGTTGTCTGCGGCTCGCTGTGTCTGGATGTGTGAATGGTGCGTCAGTACTGATTGGAGTAATTAAGAAATGGCCAGGCCTGTCCCAGGTAACCGTGGAATGAGTTAGGGGACAATGACACCCCTTGTTAGCAGGCTTTAATTTCCTGCCCTTGCCATTAATCACTGGCTTTGGATCTTAGCATTCATTAGCAAAAGGCAATCAGAAGGGGGACAAGCATGTGGACAAACCTAAAGGTGTTGTTTGCTTGTTATTTAAAGCATCGCGGTGGCCCCGGTCTTACCTTGAAAGTCCAAAGTTAACTTGAGCGTAGGTCTATGTTTAATGCAATTGTATGCTAGCACATACCATTGAAATATAAAGTGATGTTTATGCATATTATATAGTGGCTTGTTTGATTTATATATTGTCCAATCGGCGTTCGGGAAAACAATTCTCACATAGTGCTTGAAGCAGGAACGCGTGTGGCAATTTTGCGCTGCAGTATGTCTGAAATAGCCGCTCTTCAAGAAAGGAAGACACACTAATTGCACGTCTCTTTTGCGAAAAGAACATAGTAATGGATGGCTGCAATACATTACAATTCTCCTGCTGGCCCACTCAAAATGATGGCGCTTTTCTGTATGTGTCCAACCCTTAGCATGTTAAATCAGAGGGCCTGCTTATCAACATTAGTCATTAATCGCAGAGCAGGAGACATTCATTGTTCTGTTCGAGATTACAGTCTGCCTGTTTAGAGTGGAAAATGACCAGGTTAATGCCACCGTGTAGGAATATTGATGAACAGACGGCCGCCACATATAGACACGGCATCAGGAAGCCATCACAACCCCTACCTCTACTTGCACTGTTGCATATTATGCTAGAAGGAAGGAAAAGTGTGGACTGCACTCCAAGTAATCCAATGTCAATCACTGGTGCTTCATCTTTCTTTTATGAGTGGCTGTGAATCCTTAATTCTCCCACCTGCCCCATTTTCTGTATATTGTCGATACTGTGTGAGCCCTGGCTCGCTCACTCAGTAGTGTAGAGAGCCTCGTAAATGTCCGACCAGTGTGTGTACGAACAAATGGCTTTGCTTAGTTTTGTTGTTGTGGTTATTGCGGGTTGCGTTGTATGAGAAATATACGACATGCAAAGGACTGTAAACAAAATAGGTATCTAACATTTAGGTTGCATATTCGGTGTGCGATATACAACTACAAAGTGAAGATAATAATCACATGTGACTTGAGGGGTATTCAGGAAGGGGCATTAAGGGAAATTCCGGTAAGTAACCAAGGCAAATTATCCGACCAAACTAACCTGGTCGGTAACAGGTTAACTGTCAGGCAGTGTTTCAGAGAAGTCCATCTGTCGACAACAAGTGTACCATGAGAAGGTTCCGCCAAGCCTAGTCCTCACGATTTTGTCATGAATGTACATATATGAAGTACAAACAGTGTACATTTTCACTAAGGGTCTAAGATTAAATGATGCAAATAAAATAATAAAATGAAATGCTATCTATTGTTATCGTGGATATTTTCTCAACACATTTTTATACAAATCTATGTATTTGAATAAAAATATATTGTATATATCGAAATTATCATTATCATTCCGAAAAATAAATCGTGAACCAGCAGTTGGGTGAATGGTCTAGCACTGTAATCCAAATATAACTTGTAAAAACCCATGGTGAAGTTAATATTAATGTTACTGATGTTACTACTTATGCCTTCAACAGATTTGTGATTTTTTTTGCCAGACGGCCTCCCTGTTTTTAAAAATGGTTACAGTGTTCCCTTTTTGAGTTATTATATGCTTGTACTCCTCATAGACCTCCACAAGCAGCTTCTGTTCGCCGCTGGAAAAGATCCCGCTCGGTCCTTTTCAGACACTTGATTCGACATTCACGGTTCTGGGCTGGTTACATATCTTGTGAATGCGTGTAATTGCATGTAATCCACAATTACGTAAGCCTGGTTTGAATTTACCTGAACAAGGTGCGGCTGAACTGCGGTGATGCAGCAGCTTTGGCCTTAAGTTAAAGTTGGCGCAAGTTCTAACTGGGCTTATTCAGTAACACTTCACAATAAGGTCCGCAAAAATGTGGGTCGTTACTGAGGAATGAATGAATAACGAATGATGAACGACCAGGGCCCTAACTGGGGCCCTAACAGGGCCCTAAGTGACAGTTACTCAGTAACTACTGAGGAGTTACTGGTAAACAGACTAGGGGATACTGTATTCTTACTGAGTAATGACAATTGCTTTTAAGCCTTCAACATTACTAATGCCACATAATAAACCATAAATGTGATTAATGTATGTATTGTGTGTATGTATTGTGAATATCTTTATTAAAATATGACAATCATCCCGTCTGTGCCTTGTTAATTTATTAACTAATTGTGAAACCCTGGGAAAATTCAGTTGCTTTAATAATCAATGGGTCAGTTTGCTATTTCACGGAATGATTCATTAATACAGTATCCCCTAGTCTGTTTACAGTAACTCCTCAGTAGTTACTGAGTAACTGTCTCTTAGGGTCCCAGTTAGGGCCCTGGTTGTTCATCATTCGTTACTCATTCGTTCCTCAGTAACTACCCACGTTTTTGTGTACCTTATTGTAAAGTGTTACCGCTTATTCAACTAAGCGCCGCCTTCGTTAGCGACTTTGATGGAATACCCCTTTGGTCGGAACATACAATAAAAACGTTGTGGAGTGTGTGGATGATGCCTGGTTTGAGGAGCCTCATCTGGCCCTAGTCAGACTGATTGGACTCTGGGGCTGGGTGGGGCTGCACACCTGTTACTCATTGAGCAATCAATGTGCAGGGGCTTAGACCAGCCACCAGAGATCTTCTGCATGCCAACACCGAGGACCATCCTCATGTATCTCTGTCTGCAAACCTTACAACAACCTGGTTCCCAACATCGCCGTGGACCTTAGAACGAACATATTCAACCATAGTTTTCAAACATTTGGTAACGTCATAGCATCCATTCGTATATGAGCGTGTGACTATGAGTGTGTATACACAGACATTTGCTGTACAAATAGTATATAATAAATTAGTTCCACACCTTGTAAGAATATGAAAATCCAAATAAATTCAGGATGCCACTTTTGAGGTTTACCCCTTTTTGGAAGAAACAATGTTGCCCTGCTTATCGTTGAACTATTGGAAATGACAACTGTTTGCGAAGGGGGGGTTCTATCCGGGAGCAAGGGAACAAGAGATTTGAAGGGAACAAGCAGACTGCCGGTTCAATATATCGGGTGAACCGTGTCATCATTCAGCCGCCACAATGAGGCTCCTGAGCAGCGCAGCCCGCTCCTACAGCCCAACCACGCTGAATAAACACAAGGGCTCAATAATGGCATGTCAGGTTGTTTGATCGACAAACGTGTGTGAACACAAACAGGGGTAAACACAAAAACATCAATAAATACTGGGGCTCAAGTGAGAAAAGCTCTCCTTTCGTTATATTCCGAAAACCAAGTCTCTTTTTTTCCAAGCCCCACAAAGCGATCCGACTGAGCAACAGGATAAACACCAAACAGAACTGCTCAGGGAGGGCACCCTATTTTTTTCTGAATCACAACATAATTGCACCGCTGTTTATGATTGGTTTGAATTGGTGCCAGAATAATTAGCCAATTTGAACCAATCAGAAACCGAGATGTCAGTAACTTGCAGTAATTGAGATGCGATACCAGCCCCACAGGAAGGCACTGCAGGTCCAGACTTCAAACACTCCTCCTGCATTCCAATACACTAACACTATTTAGTAGAATATTATACAATATAAATGAAATTCATATATGTTGAGGTACAGATCTCCTCCGCTCTCAGCATTGGGTTTACTAACCGCAGATTAAGCCTGTCCACACAAGAGGAACCAGACCACTATACCAGAAATACATACATAATGTATACACAAACAAGTGATAGGATGAGCAGAAATGCAGTCTTATGCAACGTCCAGTCAAAGTACAGATGTCGGCTCCTCCTCTTTTAATAGCAAATAACAACAAAATGAAGACATTTGCAGTGGCTGAGCAGAGAGCCAGTGCCCCCCTTACACATTATTATGGCTGAAGGAGGTTATGGCTAGTAGGAACCAGTAGAAAGACAAAAGTCAGAGTGATCGTAATGTATTTATTTTCAATCATCTATTATTTGATGCGTTAAAGTAAATTTGTCCATTTCAAGAATAAAATGCCACGCACCACATGCAGTACCCTCATTACACGTACCATCGGTGATACTGGTGTAAAAAAACACTGGCAAAGATAGTTGAAGGGTCACCCTGCCTCCAAGGCAGAAATTGAGTTACTAATAAATGCATTAGTTGCTAATACATTTATGACCGAGTAGCCCGTGTCTGTCCACCCAGCGAAACCCTGCTAGTAAGTATCAATCTGCAATTGAAACAGTCTCCGAAGTTACGATTTACGCTTGATTACAACCAGATTGTCGTTTTTCTGTTTGCTGTTTTCCTCATCAACAATGGTTTATTTCAAGGCAATCTAAGCAATAATGGTACTGAGAACATAGTGAATATCTGATTTGACTCTAAGCAATGCTTGCAGGGAAGACCCTTTGTGAAATGAATAGCAATTACAACACATCATTACCTTGTGAACTGCTAATAGCACAAAAATGATATATTGTACTTCTCATTTCCTGCCATATTGTTCCTGTGAGAGGCTATAGAACCATAGTCTGTTCAGGCATAAATGGGTCATAGATGTGACTGATAGGATGTTTACCTATAGGTCGATACAATGGCAATTTTGCCATGAACATTTTATAAAAAATTATAGTGTGACTAGACAATATTATGTTGCTTTTGAGAAATATTTGCAATACAAGCAAAGCTCAACATTCATTAGTTCAATTACAGTTATTGTAATTAATTCAATCAATTATTTGAATAAATTCAAGCAATTCAAGCCAGATGCATCAACACATTTCTCAGACTCACAACAAGGCGCACACTTCCAGTACACTCCCATTATAATAAGCAACAGTTCACAGAACATATGTCAGGCTGCTTACCAATTTCAAATGAGGCTCTTGAACCCACTCCGTCACGTGGTATGGAAGATAAATGAGGCTCGCTCCTAAGCCTTTTCCCTCATTCCTTCTGTTGCTGGCTTCCTTCCATGACTAGAATAATGACAGGGAAAAGGGGCTGCACGCAAAACATTGAAAGTTTGATTGAAGTGCCGGCTCATTCCTAAATTCGCTCCCTACGCTTGTGGTTATCAATTGAATTGTGAATTGTGGTTGTGAATCGCTTCTACACACTTCTCCCATGAATTCAAAGTTGTCTGGCAAAGGATGGGGCGCATAAATATTATATTCCGTCACCCAGAGAAACAAATGCTGGCCGAATTGGTAGATTATCGTCCCTCAACACAGATAAGAGGACCATACGTGTCCCTACTTTGTGTCCTCACTTTCTCTAAGGTCACTTGAGTCCAGTAGAAATCCTGAACAATCAATTTTATGAATCAATGCAAAGTGCCGGCCCCCCTCATAAGACCTGAGACCTCCACCCACATTGGAGGTGGTCCAAAGCGTACACATTACAATATGAGGCGTGGGAGTTCACGTGCCGATTAAGAGGAAAGAGGAGGTTCTGGGACCTCTGCCATATGGTACCCACACTGTGAGCAAGCCGTGCATTCTGGGATGCTTGCAGACTCCCATAGACACCCACATATGCATTTCCATACCAAGCCCTGGTTCTGTATGATGTAATAACACCAAAGCAAATGCAATGACTCAACAGTTGATTCTACTTTCTTTCTCCCTCGTCTCCCCCATCGCTCCTTTAAAGATGGGGGTATTAAACTTTGCAACTAACGCTTCCCATTTGCCCCCCCCCCCCCCCACACCCACAATTATTCACCCTCTGATTTTTACAGATGACCATGGAAAGAGCATTTTCCACAGCTTTGAAGTGTTGCGATCACACCGCCGCGCCTGATGTTGTGGAAATACCGATACGATGCGCGCGCCAAAGACACACTTCTTTTTTTTTCTAAACTGTCACTTCGCTGGAGATTTAGGGAGGGACTTCCCCACTGCTGCCTCACCCTACCCAGGCAATTTCCTGTGGAAACAGGCGGTAGTAAATATAGATTATTTGCTGAGGCTGCAGCACGTACGCCAACACGCTGCTTGGAACCAACCAGATGTGATTTATTAAGGTGATCTTTTTTTTTCACCCCGCCATTGAGATGTGAAACCTAGAACCATAAACTAGTCAATATTAAATGCCGCAAGCGCATGCAGCCATTTACATGAAAGACCATTTCATAATCTTAAATTGACCAATACGAGATAATGAAAAAGTAATTGCTCCTCCCTCATATTTGCAGCAAACATGCTTCACATGCATACACAAATACACAAGTTGTACTGGTACTTGATGACATCATATATTAAACATGCACTATATGAAACTGTGGAACTGGAGTGTCTGAGCTGCACTACATCTGGAAATGATAGAAAGCTACATCTAGAAATGATAGAAAGCGTAATAGAAAGTGAAACTATTCCATTGTTGCAGACAAATGGTTTATTTTTCCCTGTTTCCATTCCATTATGCTGCTTCCCTTCTGACTTCTTGGTGGTGTACAATTTTCACATTAATTATGTAGGTAATATTAACATCATTACCACGTCTCCTAACCTCGGACATACCGGACCAAGTAAGTTCAAGTATGTCCCCAAGAAGTATGTCTTCAAATATAGTTAAAATCAACCCAACAATTAAAACCACAAAAGAAACATTGTTAGTCCTGTCTTGCAGAATCCCATCCGGGTTGCTTGGCCATTGCTGTCAACGTTTTCCCGGCGCGTTCCTTATTTAGCAGGTTGGATCAGCAGTCTGCAGCAAGGCACCGTGCATCTCAGAGACAGTGAACAGATGGCGCTTGACATAGGTCAACTGTGCTCAACAATCAATGAACTCTCCAGCTGTGGCAGCACTCTACGTCCGGCCTTTCATTATTCATACCAATGTCACTGGAATTGTAATGGAGTAGTGTAATTGCCGCAAATGATACCACACAGACGAGGTGGGCCAAGCTGCAACTACGGCTTTTTCTATTGCGTTTGATTAATCAAATTTTAATGAAATCCACGGAAAGGTAGTTGACGATGACAGATGAGGAATTAAATAGGAAATTGTAACCTTCAACTTCTTCTGGATCAATTATGAAGAAATGCAATGGTGAATTCTTCCCAATAGCATCACATTGCCTTGAGTTGAATTCAAGGTCACAATGTTAACGTTTCCTTTGGTTTGGAACTCCTCCGTCTAGCTATTGACCCGGCTTTTAGAAAAGTTTTTTTTGCCAGGGCCTTGGGTAATAAAAGAAAATCCAAGTTTTAATATTATGTATTGCTTAATACAGGAAATACCATGCCAAACAGGATACGACCACAACTGCACTATTGTGAAGCATGGACAATGGCACCTGCTTACCTTGAAGGTTTTTATCACAACGCTTTAATACACATGATCCATTCTTTTGGCAGATTGATCTTCAGCACATAATGAACAATGGAGCAAATTAAATCTAGCTTTAATTGCGACAAAGCAGAAGCATGTGGCTGCATTGAACCAGTGTGCTGCTTTGTACATGAGAACCATTCATTGTGAATATTTAAAAGAATCCACCACAAAGAATATTGTAATTTCATTGCCCTGCTAACCAAGTTATGAAAAATATATTTGTCACCATTTTAAATTTGCAGTTTCTGGATGTTTCTATTGATCTATATTCAATGAAAGTACATTTTAACATCTGAATCTCCACATCTGGATCATGGCCTATACTGCGGTTAAAGGGATAGTTCACCCATTTAGAACCGGCGTTCTATCATTATAAAATCGCTATTGTAATGTAAATTAATGT